>JAODAL010008921.1:0-114103 GCA_025379985.1 Phyllomedusa bahiana
ATTTTTGGGACGGAGTAACTTCCCGGGGGGGTTCTGCATTGAACGTCTTGCTGCAGGGCAAAATGCAGTGCTTAGTCCATTGGGCGATCTCTAATATCTTATATATTTGAACAGACTTAGGGTATGTTCACACGGAGTGTTGGATCCGTTTTTGGAAACGCATTGAAAACTGCATCCAAAAAACGTATCCAAAAACGCATCTGCAAATGCGTTTTTCGGATCCGTTTTTCATTGTATTTTCTTTCAAATCACAGACATCCAAATTTTAATCCAATGTGTTTTTTGGATGTGAAAAGCACATCCAAAACGTACCCAACACGTACCCAAAAGTGTGTTGCGTTTTTGGATCCGATTTTCAGGCTCCAAAAACTCACTCCATTGTTTCCTATGGGGATTTCGTTTTACGCAAGTAGAATTGACATGACAATTATTTAAACGGATCCGAAAAACGCATAGAAAAGACGCAACTAAACACGCATTGGCGATGCATGTTTTACATTGAAACTCATGTAAATCACATTGCACATTGTTAGATGCGTTTTTTGGGTCCGAAAAACAGATCTGAAAAACGCTGTGTGAACATACTCTTAGGTTCAGATTTTTAGTTATCTTTTTCGTATGATGTTGAATGACGACCTCCTTAGGGGGTGTGATGCTACTTTCCTTTAGTCCTGAATTTGCACAGGTGCTTCTGCTGTGCTTCCCAGACTGCTCCAAAACCCCTTGCTTTCATGCAATTCTTTATTTTTATTTTTTTTAAGGCACGTGTCCAATGTCCCTACTCATATACTTGCAATTCAGAGAATATCTAGTTGTAGATCAGTCTCCGTTTCGGGGGAAAATCAATTTGAAATTTAAAATCCCCTGCTGCGCACGTTTCTTTTGCAGACATTGAGTTTGTTTTGTGCAGTCGGAAAAAAAAATAATACCCTGACTGTTAACTATTTCAGTATTTGGAGGCACATCTGAAATTCCTGGCGTTTTTCCTTCAAGAAGCTACCCTGTACCTTGGCTGGAGTCGCGCCAAAGAAATCTGGGAATGTCTGGTGACAGGACACGATGTCTGCGAACTGGACCGGGAAGTAAGTTCTAAATATGGAGTGACTGAATATTATATACATGCTATTGATCACTTGTTGTTCATGCCATATCCCTGTTGGTCAAGGTGTAATACAAGTATTTTTTTTTTTTTTTTTAAAGATGTTACTGACACTAGAGTTCCTCCAGCAAGTTATAGTGTTGTTTGAGAGCATTTTGGTCGAACTTTTCAAAATATTAGGGATTCAAGATGTCCCAAATCCCATTAGAGTCTATGGAGAAAAATTCTGGATGTGTTTTATGGCCTCTAGAAAGCATTAAATGTTTTCAAATTGTATGGGAACCAGGGCTGTGGAGTCGGCAAGCCAAAGCCCCGACTCCTCAATTTCCCAAACCTCCGACTCCCTTATACATGGCGCATGTTTAACTGATAACTTTACTGTAGTAAAAAGGTAACATCAGGCTGTTTAACACCTTATACAATAATCAAGCTATTTAGGTAGAACAGACACTGACAAGCAAAAGGGTAACAATGTTTTGATCTGTTGAACACTTGTGGGTAAAAGTTGAAAGAAAAAGCTGTAAATTTTTTTTCCAAGTCCAGTCTGCACCAACAATGGGAATGTGTAGAAGAGACCTGGGATCAGATTTTGGTCAAGATATGCTTGAATCTGATTCAGAGCCCAGAAGGACTCAGGCGGTGCTGAAAGCCAAAGGTGGATTTGCCAAATACTAACGAATAATAAAAATTAATATTTAGATTTTTAAGAGCAAACAATGCAGTTACAGGAAAGAATCTGCAGAACTAAGCAGATGCTAAATACTTGCAAGTCAAATTTATGTATAAGATAGGTAAGATGAATGTATATAAAATTACAGTAGTCTCGTGTACAAAGCTGTAGTGGATGGAGAGATATGGAGCCTGAAAGTCACAAGTTCAAAACATTGTTACCCTTTTGCTTGTCAGTGTAAAATATATTTATTGGATACGACTTTAGAACACAAACAAATTGTAAATATGCAAAACGCTGCAAATCTTTTCCCCTGGGGCAGCGCTTTGCCTGCTCCATGTCATCAATTACACTCCTCATGTGATGAGGCTGAAGATATGGGAGCAGGAGAACTTTTCGGTCCATTTTATGACGACTCCGACTCCTGCAAAATAGGCACTGACTCCGACTCCACAGCCCTGATGGGAACACCACCAGCGAGCTGGGGAACCCCAACTCCAAACCTAAGCGTCTAATTAAAATCCTAAATCTCAAGACTTTCAGTTGTAACTCTAATTCCAACCTCCAAACTTGGAGTTAGGATTGCTGGACAAATTTTTTTTTTTTTTTTTTAAATTTAGCAAAAAAATTTAGTCCTGAACGAATTGAGTTGCTGTGATGGGAGTACCCCTTTAAATTTGACTTGAGTATCAGCAAATGCTGCTGGAAGGGCCATTTACTGTAAAGTAAGCAATTTTCAAAATGCATGTTATTAAAAATATGCTATCCTAATACAGGCCTTTTTGTGTGCTTTCAGTGGTGGTCAGTAATGCAGCGTTATTACTGTGACATTGCCTGTGGCCACTTATGTACTTCCCTTCCCTCTACCAGGCCACAGCAATATATTCTCAGCTAGTCTTTGATAACGCTGCATTACTGACCACCACTTAAAGCACACAGTGGTGGTCGGTAACCAAGGAGACAAGAAAGCAAGTTGAAGGTATAAAAAAAATGCCTGTATTAGGTAAAGCATACATATTTTTTTTAATAACATGCACTTTGAAAATTGCTTGCTTTACAGTAATTGGCCCTTCCAGCAAGATTTAATGTGATGGGACTACCCCTTTAGCCTTGATCCAAATTGAAAGCACATCATTAATTGAGACAATAAGACACAAAACATATTCAGAACATTACACCCTTGTGTACTAATAGCACTAAACGCAAGATAAATATCCGCTTCTAAACATAATATTTCGGTAACGGCAGATAAATGTTACAAAGATGTCACAATTTATATTTGATAACTAGTGGTGATCCATTAAACATACCAGAAGGTCAAAACTAAGTTTCCAGCAATCTATGTTCCTGAGTCTTCAAATCTGAGAGCTGTTTGTGAACTCCTTGCTTGGCTTTAATCTTTCTCCCTCAATGAGGCTTGTGAGAGACCCTTGCACTTGTAGCAGTCGCCTTCTAGTGACAAGACCCTAGTAAACTCATAGGGGTCATTGCTGCTTCAGGTGACTGTCTTTTCCTATACTCTGATTTTTAGTAATGCACGTGATTTTTTCCAGATGTGCTTTGAGTGGTTCACCAAAGGGCAGCATGACCTCGAGAGCGACGTCCAACAACAACTTTTTAAGGAGAAAATTCTGAAGTTGGAGTCCTATGAAATCACAATGAATGGTAAGAGAATCAGGAGGTCACATAAGCAGTCTGTGGGGGCACTGTAGTTAAATCCAGACCTTTTATTTGTTCAAATGTTTCTTATTTTGGCTCATGACCTTTCTGTTCTCTCCCCTTGCAAGTAAATTTCATATACTGTGGTCGCTCAACATACAAATCTAGGACGACCATTGTATGTTTAAACCACTTTATAAATGTCACGTCATAAGACAACTGCTTATGTGCCAAAAGTGTGTCCTACGCTATGACTTAATTTGGTCTTCGCGTAGCCTCTTTGAAAGTAATATGGATAAGGACACATGAAAAGTGACACTTTTTGGCAAGAGAGCTACATAAATGTCCTATCATACAAATTGGCATAGACACAGCCCCTGAAGAGTGACGCAGACAAACTGATTCCGCAAATGCGTTCGTAATATGTCTGATATGGTGCATGTCATTATTTCTGTCTTAACTGGCGCAGCAACTTTCATGCATCTGGGCCTATACTCCTGCAACCACAAACCAACCATGAACGAAACTCTTATCTCATGGAAGTGCATAGGGTTTCAAATCATTCAACTGTATGTAGCTGTATGTGTAATTGTAACGTTGCGATCATGAAATATACGGCTTTAAATTAAAAAAAAAAATTTACTTTTCAGTAATCCAGAATATCTGTAAAAGTAATGACATAGTCGGAAAGCAGTCCCATTAATGCCGATGTGGTTTTGGACGCGGACCTGTTATAAACTACATGCAATACTTGTACAAATGCTTTGTGTGTTTAGCCATCACATTGACATCAGTAGTAAATTTCCTAGTGTTTTCCGCATGGTATGCGACCAAGGAATGAGCATGTTCAAGTTTTCTTTTTAGCGAGCGAAGTGTTTTTTTATTTTCTTCTTTTTTTTTTTTTTTTAAAAACATGCACTGAAAGTACACATCATATGAACTACAACATGTATTTTCTATTAGGGTGCGTTCACACGGCACTGACAAAATACTGGCCGGATTTTCCGACCGGTATTTTGTCTTTTTTTTTTTTTTTTAATGTAGTTGGACGTTCTTTGTCCACGGATTCAAGCCGTCCCCGTTCATACCCACATGTTAATGTTCCGTCTGAAAATTGGGCGGAAGAGTGAACATGTTCTAGGTTTTTCGTTACATCAGTGGTGTAAAAACCGGCGGAAAATCCGTGCAGTGTGAACTACTGCACAGATTTTCTATTTAAGTCTATGGGGAAGGTTGACAGTCGGATTTACAGACGGTTTTCAAATCCGAAAACGGTCTGTAAATCCGACTGAAAAGCAGAGCCGTGGGGACAAGCCTTTAGAGTGAAAATACTGATAGGATTCTGATTATGAGCCGACCAGTATTTTGTCCTTGCCGTGTAGCTATAACCGAAGAGTAAAAATTGTTCAGTGCAGTATCCATGACTGTTGATAGCTGTAATATGGTCTTATCTTATATCAGAGAATCTTCTTTTTCTTCTACTTGATTTGCAGGTTTCAGTTTGTTTAAGACGTTCTTCGAGAATGTTAATCTTTGTGACCATCGTTTAAAGCGGCAAGGCACACAGCTGGTGAGCGCTCTTAAAATCTAGTGTCTGTTATAATTTCTGCTTGTTGCATCTGCTTCCATCTTGTTTGGGATTGTGTCCTTAAAGGGGTTTTGCTACAAAGCAAAATCCCTTTCTAAGTCCGGCTTGTAGTGAGCTATGAGCCAGCCTCTGGGAACGTGGAGATGGCTGCGCTGGTGTAGGTCTCCCTTTTCTTTTCTATGGCAGTTACAACTATTGCCGTGCAAGTATGCTCAGCTATACGCAAAACTCCCATAGACATGAATGGGTAAGAGCTGCACAAGCGCAGCCACTCTTCCATTTCTCTAAAACTGGCTCGTAGTGTTCTGCAAGTCGGCCTTAGAAAGGGATTTTGCTGCATGGCAATATCCCTTTAATTCCAGCCACGGACAGACGGTAACAGCTCTCATTCCCAACTATATACTGAAGTCCACCTTTTCTTAACAATACAGCTTATCTTATTGGAACCCAAACCATTCAATACATTCATAAGAAATATATAGAAAACCACAACTCCGCTGCTACAACATCATATATCACTGTAAAATGCCTGCAACAAAGTATAGAAAATCCCACTAGTCGTCTATGGAAATGTCTACTCCGGAGATCTTTATATTGTTTGATCTACGACCCCGTAGGAACCTACAAAGCCTCAACCGTCTCACTCTCTCTGACTCTCTTGCACCTCTTTCTACTATCTCCTCATTTAATGACCCAGACGCAGCCACCACTTTCTACAACCACACAATCATCACCGCCCTTGACTCAGTCGCTCCTCTCACACCCAACAGAACCCGCAAAATCAACAGCCCAACCCCTGGGCCGCACACACTCCAAAAAACAACTGAGGCGTGCTTCCAGAGCTGCGAACGCCATGGAAAAAACTCACTCCCTGATGACTTTGCCTTATACAAACAAATCACTGCATACATTTAAAATCTGCACTCACCTCAGCCAAACAGGACTATTTAACTCTCATATCCTCCTGTCCCAAACCCAGACAATTATTCAAAACTTCAACTCTTCTCCGTCCCCCAAAGCACCCTCTCCCCCATCCTCCTTTCAGCAGGAAACTTTCCCAAATTCTTTTCCCTTTCAGAAGATCATCTCATCAGAGAAAGCTTCAGCCGCAGTCCCCACACCCCCCTTTACCCTTGCAAACTGTTCTTCCCTTAATCGTTTCCCACGGTCATCTTTGACACGCTCTCCTCCTTACTGTCCAAATCCAACCTCACTACCTGTCTTGACCCACTGCCATCCCACCTCATCCCAGACCTCAGTGCTGCTATCATCGGAGCCCTCACCCATCTCTTCAACCTATCACTAACCTCTGGCATCTTCCCTTCCGCCTTTAAACATGCTACTATCACTCCAATCCTCAAAAAAAAAAAACCCTTTGGCCTCCCTCTCTGTCCAACTAACGCCCCATCTCACTGCTCCCTTTTGCTTCCAAACTCCTCGAGCAGCACGTCTATCTTCAGCTGTCCTCCCACCTCTCCTCCAACTATCTTCTTGACCCACTACAATCTGGTTTTTGACCCCACCACTCTACCGAAACCGCCCTAACCAAGGTCACCAATGACCTAGTAAGTGCTAAAGCCTCATGCCACTACTCTGTGCTCCTCCTCTAGACCTGTCCTCTGCCTTTGACACTGTCTACCATTCCCTCCTGCTACAAATCCTCTCCTCCCTCGGCATCACAGACTTGGCTCTTTCCTGGATCTCCTCGTACCTCACTGATCGGACTTTCAGCCTCTCTCATTCTCGCTCCACCTCCTCTCCCCGGCCACTCTCTGTTTGTGTCCCCCAAGGGTCAGTCCTGGGTCCACTACTCTTCTCTATCTACACCCTTGGCCTCGGTCAGTTTCATAGCCTCAACATGGCTTTCATTACCACCTGTATGCTGATGACACCCAAAATTACATCTCTGGCCCAGATGTCACTTCTCTACTCTCCCGGTTTCCCTGACTGTCTGTCCTCCATATCCTCCTTCTTCACCTCCCGTCTCCTCCAACTAAATGGGGAGAAAACAGAACTCATCATCTTTCCACCGTCCAACTCTACCCCTAATCTCTCTATCTTAGTCAACGGCTCTACACTTTCACCGGTCCTGCAAGTCCGCTGCCTTGGGGTAATCCTAGACTCCGCTCTATCTTTCAAACCGCACATCCAAACCCTTACCTCTGCCTGCCGCCTCCACCTGAAAATCATCTCTCGCATCCGCTCATTCCTCAACTATGACACTACAAAAAATGCTGGTCCATGTCCTTGTCATCTCCCGCCTAGACTACTGCAACATCCTTCTCAGTGGCCCCCCCAGCTAGCACCCTCGCTCCCCTCCAATCCCATCCTTAACTCTGCTGCACGTCTTATCCACCTCTCCCTCGCTACTTTCCCCTGCCTCTCCCCTCTGCCAATCCCTTCACTGGCTTCCCATTGCCCAGCGAATTAATTTCAAACTACTAACCATGACCTACAAGGCTCTTCATGACCTCTCCCCTCCATACATTCTGCTATAATTTCCAAATATCTCCCCCACGCACTCTCCGCTCCTCACAGGACCTTCTCCTCTGCTCTCCCCTTATCAGCTCCTCACACAACCGTCTCCAAGACTTCTCCCGTGCTCACCCACACTCTGGAACTCACTGCCCCAACACATCAGACTCTCCTCCACTTTCACCAGCTTCAAAAGCAAACCCGAAAACCCATTTCTTCAGGCTTGCCTATAACCTACACTTAACCTTGTTATCACTACTTCCTCCACAGACATGTCTGCCCCTCACCTCCTGTCTCTTTCCCCCTCCTTATAGATTGTAAGCCCTCGCAGGTAGGGTCCTCTCTCCCTCTATCGTGTCAATTGTCATTCATCAATTATCATTGTACTCGTTTGACTTATGTTATGGATGTAACTCCCTCGAATGTACAGAGCCCTGGAATCAATGTCGCTTTAAAATAAATAATAATAATGTGTTTGTCTGTGCTTGATTTTAAATCTGTGTTTGAGTGTAATAAAACTACTACACAATTTTAAATGTTCTCATATAGTTTACGCTACGGTCTTTTTTGACTCCCGTCATATTTTCAATATATTTGACAGAAGTGCTGCATTATAAAAAGAGCTTGGGAGTCAAAATAACCAGAGAACTTGGATTTGTTGTGGGATTTTCTATACTTTGTTGCAAGACATTTTATATTGCTTTATGATGTTGTAGCTTTGGAGTTTTCGTTTTATTTTTATCATTATCTTGGAATTGGAACCAGTTCCATTTACTTCATTTGCTCCATCAGAATTGTGGATTGAGGCATACGCCATAGATCAGGCATCCTCAAACTAGGGCCCTCCAGCTGTTGGGAAACTACAACTCCCATCATTCCCAATGTTATAGATTATATAAATGCATGATGGGAGTTGTAGTTTCCCAACAGCTGGAGGGCCACAGTTTGAGGATGCCTGCCATAGATTATACATCTATCCAATACACCTAGTTGCAACCTTTGGAATCCTTGCTTTTCCGAAACAATATGAACATAGATATTAGATTGTCAGCAGAGGCTATTAAATGGGTTGTCATATATAGACAGGGCATATGGATGATACAGAGGAGGGCCCCCCACTAGGTAATAACTTTTATCAGCCAAAATTGAGAGTCACTCTGTTGGAGTATATTTACTATTTTGCCATAGGCAAACTTAAACTCTATCAGTTCTCAATCTATAAAGCACTAAAACTTAACTTTTATTATGTATAACACTTAACCTCGATACACCCTATTTAAAAACCTGATTTCTAACCTCTCAGTTTGTCCCTTTCTAATTGTGAAGGAATAACTACTTTTCTATTATCAAGTCTGGTGGAACGCCACCTATTAGTAGGGAAACCCTATATATACACAGTGATTTGCTAACTCCAACAAGGAATCCAAAACATGTAACTTGGGCAGTCATCCCTAATCTGATGGGCATGAAACATATAAGGTTTCCTTGTGAGACCCTCTGCAGCTGGTTACACAGTAGAAAGAGGTAGAAAATCACAAATTAAAATGTCATGCCTGACCTCCCCAACATGTTTCACCAGCAAACTGGCTTCATCAGGGGATAGAGGTCATTAAAAGTCATTCTGTGCTAGATTCCCATTTTTTTTTTAGACTATTTGAGTCTGTTGGAGTAGCTCATTTTCTTGCAGCCTGAAATCCCTCCTTGTATTACATCTGAACGACTTCCTTGTTCTTCTACATTTCCAATGCAGAGGTCACCTCTTCCCTCAAAAAAAATCTGTTACAGCTGTGCTGCCTGCACTTCAAAATTGTTTTTCTCTGAGACAACCCTATTAAATGAAAGGTATCCACTGTGATTGACAGGCCAACCTCTTAGGTTATGTTCACATAGCAGATATTGGCGCGTACTGTGTGCGCCGCTATACGCCTTGGCAGTGCGTACTTCTAAAGTGCTCCGGCCCCCGTTCAGCTTCATCTTCCCCAGCGCGTAAGCGCCAAACAGAAGCTAAATATCACTTCTTTCTCCCAACGCTTCATACACGCTGGGGAATACGTCTGAAAATCATCGCACTCAATGAATGCTATTATTTTACCGTATTTGCAGGGCGTACTTCAGGTGTATTGCAGTGCATTTACGCCCTGCAAATACGTTGTGTGAACATACCCTTAGGGCGACATATCCCAACACGCCAACGCCAGTTTTTTGGTCTATTTTGCACCAAAACCACTTTTGACGCCATATTCTTGTTGTAAATGAACTGTCGTACACCAAAACTAGGCGCATCATACGCCGGGCACGACACTTTGTAATGCGCCTAAATATGGTGCGCTGTGCGGCCCCCGTCGCGCAATGCGCCTATTTCAGCGCATTACATATGTTATGCGCCTCCGTCGGGCAATGCGCCTCGATAAGCGCATTACATATACTACCAATGATATGCTATGTGCCGCAAGTTGCAGAATGCGCTTTTTTTGACACGATTCGCCTTTTAAGGCGCATTAAGTTTTCTATGCAAGGTATACCTGACGCCAGATTTTTGGAAGGATCGGACTTTCAGCCGCACTTTACACTGATTTAATGCGCCTAAAACTGGCGTGGAAACGACACTTTTCTGACATCTCGCCCTTAGTGATTGTCTCTCCATTTTCACTGATTTTGTAAAAAAAAAAAAAAAAAAAATGAATTCCAAGGGAGTGAAGGGCTAAAGATATGATAAATAGTTTGCAGTTACATTATTACCCTAGTATCAAGGTGGGATAGGAGACTGCAGCCATATTCCTCTGCCCTTTGAGTCCTCCTCCCTTTAATACACTTTGGCCTTTTCATGTTCTTTTGACAGCACGTTGAGAAACTGGAACTGATCGGCATGGATTTTATTTGGAAAGTTGCAGTGGAGTCTCCTGATGAAGAGATTGCCAATGAAGCTATACAGCTGATTATCAACTACAGCTACATCAATCTTAACCCCAGGCTGAAAAAAGTGAGGGACTGGATGTTGTAAGCGTGAATAGCCATCGTGTATTTGTAATCCTTGCAAACAAATTTTTGGCACTTTGTTTTCCAGGATTCAGTTTCCTTGCACAAGAAATTCATAGCCGATTGCTACACACGGTTAGAGGTAAGAATTCATTGTGTATTGGATGTCTTTTAAACGGACTGTACTTTTAGCTTTAATAAATCGTTTTCATGGTTGGGGAGGCATTAAATATAAAACAAATTTGGAAAAAATTATTTTTCTATTTTTTTGGGCTACCCAACCAACAGATCTTTTTGGACAACACCTTTAGGCCGTGTTCACACGGCTTATTCCCGACGGATTTGTGCGCCGTATTGAGCGCACAAATCCGCCGTGAATAAGGGACGGGGGCGGGGCCGGAGCGCGGCGGGGGCGCCGCTCCCGGCCCCATAGACAATGCATTGTTTACGGCGCGTCCGCGCCGTAAATAATGTGCATGTCACTTTCTCCCCCCGCGGCGGATTCGCCGAGCGGGGAGGAGCGACGGATTCCACTGTTCTCTATGAGAGCAGTGGATTACCGTAATTGCTGCCGCGGATTGGCGCCGTACTGCAGCGCAAATCCGGTGCGCAGTACGGCACCAATCCGCGGCAGAATAAGCCGTGTGAACGAGGCCTTACAGTGATCAGGGTAAACGCATGCAGTTGATAGGATTGCTCACAGCAGCAGCACAGGAAATTGTCACGTTAATTTTTGGGGCAGGGCCCTGTCAACTCAGGGGTGTATTTGACTGATAGGAATGACATAATGTAAGGAAAGGAGTTGAGGCAGCTGGACAGTCACAGACTGAGAGTAACATAGCAAAAGGAGCAGGTTCTCCAGCAGAGCAAAGTATTTCAGGAGAGGGGTTTGCTGATCCTAAGGGCAGTGACATGTATACTCCTAATACTGTGGACTTGGAAATGAATGATGGTGCAGGAAGGCAAAGGTCGGAGTCTTGTGAGGCTCCAGATCATCAAGCCAATTTTTATTTTATTTTTTACTTTAAAGGTGTATTTCCCGAACATTGATTAGCTTTTACATGTAGGTAAAGGTAAAAAGAGATTATTACTAAATACAATGCTGTTCTGATTTTGCTTCCTTTCAGATTTAGAGAAGTTCTTAGCTTGTGTACACAAGCTTCCCTAGGTTACTGGCCACCTCTCAGCAGTGGACTTTACTCCCTGTTATCAGCAGCACAGGAGCTTGTTTCTTACTGCCAAACTTAACCATTTAGAGCTCTGTCGCCTATTGCCCCACTGTTTAAACCCCTCCATCACCAATTTCATTCTAACAGGCTCAGCTAGGAATAGCAGAGCTGATATGCCAATCACTGCTGCAGAGCCGCCCACAGCCTGAACAGGAAGTGGGAGCCTGAAGCTGGCTGTGAAGAGCAGGCTCTGTAAAACAGCCTGATGAGAAAACCCCTTTAAGGTACTTTCAGTATTTTACCTCTGCTTTGATATTTTAGTAAAAAGTTTTTTTGTTTTTTTTTTGTATGATCCTATATCTGTAGATCAAGATAGTCAGTGGAAACAAACATTAGAATATGTATTTTATTACAGAGTTCAGTAATTCTACATTTCCCTTTTTCTCACCATTTTAGGCTGCAAGTTCTGCACTCGGAGGTCCCACTCTAACCCATGCAGTCACCAGAGCTACCAAAATGCTGACTGCCACCGCTATGCCATCAGTGGCCACCTCTGTACAGTCCCCATACAGGTGAGCTTCCTCAGAAAAGATAAAGGACTGTTCACACACTGTTTGCCATCTGTCGATGATATCTGTAACGAAAGGTACCCTGACAGATATTGCAGTGGTCCCATAGAGAGGAATAGAGCAAACATAGTCTCTTTTGGACCATATACTAAAGAGGAAAACAAGTGGGGGGGGGGGGGGGGAACGATAGTCCATTGCAAAACCATCACTCCATCAGAAATGGGTTAAAGACTGCACACATTTTCTTTACAACTTGGTTTTTTTTTTTTTTTTTTTTTATAACTACTCCAGTGCTTACTGCAAAATGTTTTTGACTAATAAACAGATACTTTGTTATGAACAGTTCTTAAGGGTATGTTCACATGGCGTTTTGCGGCGCATACTGTACGTGCTGCTATTCGCCGGGTGTTTTAGAAGTACGCGCTGTTTAGTGCGTACTTCTAAAGCGCGGGGGTGGGGGGGCACACCATTCACTAACATTATCAGCAGCGCATAAGCGCCGCAAAGAAGTGACATGTCACTTCTCTCTCCTGGCGTACAATACGCGTGTATTGTATGCCGGGGGAGACGGACGTAATTCATAGCTCTCTATGAGAGCTATGAATTACCGTATTTGCGGGGCGCATTTTGGGCGTATTGAAGCACAAACACGCGCCGAAATGCGCCCCGCAATTACACTGTGTGAATATACCCTAGAAGATTTGGGAGTGACAATATTTTGATGCCATTTTTCATGTGAAATCTGTAAATTCTTTCCTGCAGGTCAACCAAACTGGTCATAATCGAGAGGCTTCTTTTGCTGGCAGAGCGCTATGTGATCACTATAGAGGTATTAGTATTTCCGTTTAGACAAATGGGAACACCCATGTTTAAATTCCACTGGGTATTCATTTTGATAAGACTTTGGATATTCCTGACGGCAGGACACCTGCTAACAGATTACCAGAGCAAATTGTACACTTCACACTCAACCTACGTTTATTAGTTTTGATTCTTACTCTCAAGGATAGTTATCATTTTAAAAAATAAACTTTTGACATGTTACAGTTAGGCAATGTTCACACGGTGTATTTGCAGGGCGTAATTACGCCCCGCAATTGCGCTGTGTTGCCGGGGGCGGGGACGGGTGGGGGGGGCCGACTCTTCGCCGGCCCATAGACTTTCATTACCAGCAGCGTGTCTACGTCGCTGGTAATTCACATGTCATTTATCTCCCCCCTCGGCGTATTCGCCGAGCAGGGAGAGGAGACGTAATCCATAGTTCTCTATGAGAACTGTGGATCACCGTAGTTACTAGGACGTATTCAGCCCGTAATTAGCGCACTCCGGCGCGTAACTACGGACTGAAATACATCCAGGTTTAAGCCGTGTGAACATGGCCCAATTGTGTTTTGATCAATAGTGTCCGAGAGCGGAGACCCCCCCCCCACTTACTGCAAAAATGTAGGGCAGGTGGGTTCAGTTGAATACTGTGCACTTTCATATGTGACCTGGAATGGAGTGAGTGGTGTATAGGCTCTATATTAAGCTTGTCTATGGAGTCTGTACACCACTCACTTGCTACTCTGAGGAGCTTTGGCTAGAGCCGAGAAGAAACAGAGGGACACAGATTTTTTACTAACCTCGTCTGCTCCAATCAAAACATTTGACGTGTCCTTAGGACGCATCAAATGGATTAGTTTTTTAACCAGTCCCACCCCCCGCCCCCCCGACCCTTCCTGACCACACACACTTTCCTGAAAACACAACGATCGAGAAGACAGGGACGGAAATAAACCGTCCCTGTCTTCTCAGTGGAGAATCTAGTTATAACTGACAGCCAGCTCTCCACCCTCACAGCTGTAAAATTATTGGGCAGCTACAATTTCTGCACAAACATTTCAGAACGTCCATGCAGCCACTGCCCGGACATGTAGGGTATGTTCACACGGCTGATTTTGACGAGGCTTTTGGAGTGTATCCACTCCCAAAACAGCATCAAAAAAGCCTCAAAGATGCCCCCAGATCACTTTCATTGATTCCTATGTAAAACTGCGTCGTCGTTCACACATAACGAGGTTTTTTGGCGCTGAAAAAGAAGCCTCATTTCAATTCTTGAAGCGTTTTTAGCGCTGAAAATCCCCATAAGAATCAATGGAAAGCTTCAAAACCTCGGCGCATTTTTAGACACGTTTCTCTCTGCAGCTATGATGCATTTTTTGGTGGGGTTTTCCCCCTGGCTATTAATTTGAATAGGTGAAAACAGTGTTGAAAACCTCATCCAAAACCTCGGTAAACAACGCGTCAAAAATGTGCCGAGAAACACGTCTAAAACGTCTTCTGAAGAAGCGTGTTTCAGGAGAGGTTTTGATGCTGTTTTGGCCGCCCAAATAAGCCGTGTGAACATACCCTTATAGTCAAAGGATGGTTGGCCATAGGTTAAAGTAATAGCTACCGTTTAGAGAAAATTCATCTTCAGCCTTGGGACAATAAAGACCGTGTG
Organism: Phyllomedusa bahiana; assembly: GCA_025379985.1. Lineage (NCBI taxonomy): Eukaryota > Metazoa > Chordata > Amphibia > Anura > Hylidae > Phyllomedusa > Phyllomedusa bahiana. Next base: position 14,688 of record JAODAL010008921.1, read on the forward strand.
CGAATATAGACACGTGAAATAGAAAAGGGTTGTCTTTATATCCTATTGCTGATCCATCCCTGCTGAGATGTGAGGCCAGGACAGTCGCTTTATCTTCGGACTGTGGTTTCCAGACTGTGTGGGGTCTGACTCCCACGTTACTAGTTCAGAACAGTCACTTGCACAGCACATCATAAAGCAGCCTGGGCTGGTGAGGGAAAAACAGTCCTCTAAGATTGTAAATACACATGATTGTTGTAGTTACATAGTTTGTAATACCGAAAAAAGACAAGACGTCCATCCATCCAATTAAGCCTGTTGTGCTAAAGTGTTGATCCAGAGGAAGGCAACAACCCCATGAGGTAGAAGCCAATTGTCCTCATTTTAGAGGAAAAATTCCTTTCCGACTCCAATCTGACAATCGGAATAATCCCTGGATCAACGACCCTTCTCCAGAATCCTGGTCACTATAACTTGTTCTATTATTACATCTAGAAATGTATCCAGACCCTTCTCCAGAATCCTGGTCACTATAACTTGTTATATTATTACATCTAGAAATGTATCCAGACCCTTCTCCAGAATCCTGGTCACTATAACTTGTATATATTAAATCAAGAAATGTATCCAGACCTTCTCCAGAATCCAGTCACTATAACTTGATATATTATTACATCCAGAAATGTATCCAGACCCTTCTCCTGAATCCCTGTCACTATAACTTGTTATATTATTACATCCAGAAATGTATCCAGACCCTTCTCCAGAATCCTGGTCACTATAACTTGTTATATTATTACATCTAGAAATGTATCCAGACCCTTCTCCAGAATCCTGGTCACTAGAACTTGTTCTATTATTACATCTAGAAATGTATCCAGACCCTTCTCCAGAATCCCAGTCACTATAACTTGTTATATTATTACATCTAGAAATGTATCCAGACCCATTTTGAACTGTTAGTGAATTCACCATGACAAGTTCCTCTGGCAGAGAGTTCCACAGTCTCACTGCTCTAACAGTAAAGAATCCCATACTATATTTATTCAGAAATTTTCTTTCCTCTAGACATAGTGGATACCCCCTTATTCTTTAATACAGTCCTGGGTATAAATAGATCCTGGGAGAGATCTCTATATTAACCTTTAATATATTTATTCATATTTATTTTGTTCCCCAAAGCCGTCTTTTCTGTAAACTAAATAACCCTAACCTTGCTAATCTTTCTGGGTATTGTAGTCCACCCAGTCCTTTTATTACTTTTGTTGCCGCCTTTGTACCTGTTCAAGCTCCACAATGTCTTTCCTGTGCACTGGTGCCCAAAACTGTCCACAATAGTCCACGTGTGGTCTGAGCAGTGACTTGTATAATGGGAGAATAATGTTCTCATCGTGTGCATCTAATACACCCCATGATCCTGTTTGCCTTGGCAGCTGCTGCCTGACACTGGCTGCTACAATTAAGTTTACTGTCCTCCAGGATTCCCAAGTCCTTCTCCAGTCACTTTTACCCACTTTTTAGTTATATGCTGTTCTTGTGAAATTGGTCTAATTATTGAATAATAAGTTTGATCTTCACAGAATCATAGCTTGTCGTCTTTTCCTCAGTGGTGACACTTCTTTCGTTCTGCAGGATCTTTACTCTGTTCCCAGAACAATTCTACCTCACGGTGCTTCTTTTCATGGTCATCTCTTAACGCTAAACCTTACATATGAATCTACCAAAGATACATTCACCATAGAGGTAAGTCTTCAACTGCGTTTTGGCCAAATCCCTGTTGTGTGAGTAGCTTCTCTGATGTATCTGATGAGAGGGAGGTCCAGAGACTTATCAGCAGGGGAAGGGAATTAATTATAGGTATGGGCAAATGGGGGAGGGGGGAGTCCATCTTGATTTGTGTTTTTTTCCCCCCAAGAAACATGATTGCACAAACATATATGAGCAGTCTTCACCATTTTAACATTTGTCACACACCACATGGGGTGTAGATTACTATTAGGGGTAGTCAAGTTAGATACCTGGGTCTAAAGATGCAGCCTATTTAACAAAGGGCAAAAGCCATAGTGGTTAATTTTGGCACGTTGTAGACCTCAGTTCACATTAAGTATTAGACAGTATTAGTAAGTCTGCCCCAATGTTTTGTCCTGGGGTCCCCCCATAGACTTTGGTGTAGCCCTGCCTGTAAAGTCTTTAGCATTTGAGGTAGGGCACATGCATGAGTCGATACTTTGCAAAGATTTTCAGTCCAAATACCAACAAACACCAAATAAATTGTGTCATGAAATCAATGTAGACAGTTTAGAAGACTCCCTAAACATCCCGTATGTTAACACATTGATGACCTATGCAATTGTTTGAAGGGAACCTGTCATATAGGTTATGCCCTCCTGGCTGAGGACAGCACAAGCTAGTGTCAGACCTGCTGTTTCCAGCGCTGTGCCCCTTATTCTGTAAGATGCAGCAGTTTTAGAGCATTTACCCCTCAAATCTTATTCATGAGCAGGTGTTAGCCACGCCCACCAAAGGCTAGCCCCGCCCACTGAGTTATTCACATGTTTCTACCTATTCAAAGTAATATGTTGATCAGTTGAGGTGGGCGGGGCTAGCCTCCGATTGGCCGGGTTTGAAAAAAACTGACTCTTCGAATGACTCTTCTGGCTGAAAACGGCAGATTTGAGCATTAAATACACGAGAACTCCAGCATCTTACAGAATAAGGGACACAGCGCTGGAAACAGCAGGTCTGTCACTAGCTTGTGCTGCCCTCAGCAAGGGGGGCATCACCTATGTGACAGGTTCTCTTTAAAGCTACTAGACCGTTTTAAGAACTCTGCCTCATGATGTTCTATCAGGAAATGCAGGTTGTATTAGAGCAATTTGTAAAGTAATAGCGAATATGTTTAACGATCTCACTAATTTTCTTGACTTTTTTGTGTAATGTTTGTAAGGGCAGATATAATTGTCATTTGTTCACTAGGCCCACAGCAATGAGACGATTGGAAGCATCCGCTGGAAGATAGCCAGGCATCTGAATTGTCCTGTGGAAAATATGCAAATATTTGCTAATGAGAGTTTGGTGAGTAACGGCAGAATTGTCCAGTTACTCTTATAGAAAAGTTACCGTTTTATTTTCTGCAAAATGTGACTCGTCATTAGTCTTCAGCTAGAGGGTGAGTTAAAGGGTTTCCCCAAGGTTTTCACAGAGCCAGGTTTTCACAGCCAGCTTCAGGCTCACACTACTTGTTCAGGCTGTGGGTGGTTTTATAGCAGTGACTGACATTTCAGCTCTGCTATTACTAGCTGTGCCTGTTAGAAGGGACATTGGTGATGGAAAGGTTTGAACAGCAGGGCAGAAGGCCACAGAGCTCTAATGGGTTACAGTTTGTCAGTAAGAAAAATAAACAAGCTCCTGTGCTGCTGATAAGACGCAGTAGGAAGTGAGTCACCATCCTGGCCAGGGCTGTTGAGAAGGGAAAGGTGGTAGCTGTCCTAAGAAACCTTTTGTAAACCAGCAGGAGATAAGGACACAGCAAGAACAAAATACTGGTCGGATTCTAATCAGAATCTGACCGGCATTGTACATTCGGTTTTCGTTTTCTTTCCCGTTTTGTCACAGTTTTTGGATTTCAGGCGCCCCATTCAGTTGAACAGTACTATAATCTGCTGTTTTCTGCCGGATTATAGAACACGTTCTAAGTTTTTTCCAAGCCGTTTTTGAAATCCGACCTCAGAAAATCCGAGCTATGTAGACTACAGCTTGGATTTTCTATTTAGGTCTATGGGGATGATTTACAGTCGGATTTTTGCGGATTCTAAATACTGAATCCATTAAAAAAATCTGACCGTAAACTAGTGCTGTGTAGACGTAGCCTAACTCTGTAATGAAGCAAAATCCAAACTGCAATGTATTTGGTAATCATCTTTATTTGTCATTGCCTACATGTTTAAAGCCAATCAATGAGGTGGGAATAACCCTTTAAGTTTTTCACTTCCCAGCCGCCAAAGAGATGTGTCAAAATAAATCCCACTGCAGATGTTACAAAGAGGCCACTGGTAGAGTGTAAAATGACTTGCAGCAAATCCTCTAAGGCTATGTTCACACAGTACGCGCCGCAGTACATCGTGTCTTTCGGGAGCTCGTGCCAAGACGCGCGTACTCCCGAGGCGCGGTGGGGGCCAGCAGCCTGCCCATAGACATGCATTACACGTGGCGCGTTTTCGCCCCGAGTAATCGACATGTCACTTATCTCGCCACGTGTACAATACGATCGTACTGTACGAGCAGGGAGAGGAGGCGTAATCCACAGTTCTCTATGAGAACTATGGATTACCGTAAGTTCGGTGCGCATCTCGCCCGTATTAGAGCACAAATACGCATCGAAATGCGTGCCGAAATTCCCCCGTGTGAACATACCCTTAAGGAGGACCTGTGCCATCTCCTGATGGGTCTGTTCTAGTAAAAATGTGTTCCCTGTGATATAACAATTGTGAAGCACATTCCTATAACTCTAGATTGGGCTTTTCCTCTGTTATTCCCAATAGAAATGTATTACTGAATCTGTCAACTGGGTGTTACCATTTCCAGTTTTCGAAGGCTGACTGTTATGTGCTCGCTTGTTATGACTGATGGTATCCGGAGCTTTGAACACCCCCCTGGTCCGGAGTATGAAGGCTTTGCATTTCTGATTCATCAAGTAGCCGGGATCAAATGGAAACGCTGCAAAGGGATTGGAGCTGTGTCCCTTTAATTTTAGGAACAGTGGGAGTTTTAGAAGTGTGAACCCACCATTCATAACGTAATGGCGTGTTCTAGCAGTATGACATCACTTTCTGAGGTGGGAATAGCCCTTTAACTAGGTTCACCTCGTACTATGCATCATGTATCAACTATAATGGAGCACCTTGCCTGTTATGTCGTCGGTGACTTAGTTTCTCCTCTCCTGTAGTTGACGGTGAATAAAGACCAAAAGCTGCTCCATCAGCTGGGATTTTCAGATGACCAGTCACTTACCGTAAAGACGACAGGAAGTGGTACCCCATCCAGTAGCTCTGCAGAAACCTCCTCCAGCAGCAGCGCCAGCTTCAGCTCCTCTTATGTAATGGAGCAGGTATGTAGAGCAAGGGTCCAGGCTGACAGGGCTGTGCATGTCTTCTTTTCTCCTTGTTATACATGCATCCTCTATTATTGTGGGAGTGCATCTATTTTAGACTGTAGGAGTGTACCGCTTGCCCACATAGCAGCTTTTTTGAGTTCCTTTAAAACCATACAACCTTTCTTCTTCTTAGGAGAAGTCCCTCCCGGGGGTGGTGATGGCTCTAGTCTGCAATGTATTTGATATGCTCTATCAACTAGCCAACCTTGAGGAGCCCAGGTAACTTTGTTGAAAACATCTGCTTTTCCTTTATACCAAACATGATGTTACACACTACTTACAAAGAGTTAGGGATATTTGGCTTTTGGGTGAAATTTATGGAAAATGTAAAAATTTCCCACTCCAGTGATATTTTATCCTGAGGCCATTTAAGTCATAGCGTGCAATTCTGATTTTCTCATCTCAAACAATTTAATGAAACCAAAGCCAGCACCAGTGTCGGGTCTACACCATCAAAATGTCAGTGTCTCAATAACCTGTCATATGGCCTTGACCATTAATTACAGCTTGACAACGATGTCTCCTGCTGTTCACAAGTCGAGTTATTGACTGATGAGGCTCCCACTCATATTGAAGGGAACCCTCAGGTCATTGAGGTTCAGGGGTGCAGAGTTACGAGCTTCTACACAGCAACTCAGTTGATCCCACTGGTTTTCTAGGGGGTTCAGGTCTGGAAAAAGTGCAGCCACTCTATTTGGGGTCCCCCAGTCTCCAACAGTCGTTCCCTAATGATGCGACCTCTATGAGCTGGAGCAATGTCGTCCATGAAGATGAAATTAGCCCTGTGTTGTTCATGCAGAGGCACAATGACTGGATTAATGATGTTATTCCAGTAGTAGAAGCCGTCACTGAACCATTCACAAAGTGTAGGGCAGTTTTGTCTTGTCTAGACACACCTGTCCACACTGTAATGCCACCACCACCAAAGGCTCGTCTGTGGCTGATGCAAAGCGCGCTCCTTGACGTCTCCGGCATCGTTGGCGGCCATCATTTCTGCTCAGTGTGAATCAACTTTCATCACTGAACAGTACCAAGGACCATCAGTCCCTCGTCCAGCGTAGATGCTCCCTGACCCATGCAAGACAATGATGCCTGTGCCTGCTGGTGTGGACAGATACCCTTGCCGGTCGTCTAGCACAAACGATTATGAATGGTCTTACATGACACTTGGTCGCTTCTCACCTCCCCTAAACGTGCCTGGAGTTGTGTGGCCTTCATCATCCGGTCCCACAGGGCATTGGTTAGAATGACACGGTCATCAGTGTGTGATGAAGCCAGAACACACCCACTTCTTTGCCTTTCTGTGACTCTTCCAGTGTCTCTGTATCTATGTTACAACCTGCTAATGAAACTCTAAGCTCAGTGGCCACTACCGTCTGAGAGCATCCTGCTTGAAGCCTCAAAATGGTGAGGTACTGTTAATCAATTGTAAGCTGTTGTAAGGTGTCTCATGATGTCAAAATGTAAACAGCATGAGGATCTTAATTCAAACTGATCCCCTAAATTTATTGGGCAATTTAGGGATCAAACACCTATTGTGAATTTTGCCATTAAGCTCCTTGTTATAGATCAGCAAGTTGTGCAAAAAGTACTGAAACATTAAATAGTTAGACGTGTGCATCTGCAGGGAAGAGATGATCTCATTTAATGCATTTAAAAAGAATTCAAGAAATGTTATGTTCATCCTGAAATTTCAACCGAAAAGCCGAATATCCCTAACTTTTTGTAAGTAGTGTATAGCAGGTTTGTACTTTTATATCAGGTTCGCTGACAAGCTTTGTCTCCGCAGAATCACCCTGAGAGTACGGAAGCTTCTACTTCTCATTCCTACAGACCCAGCGGTGCAAGAAGCATTGGATCAGCTTGACTCTCTGGGCAGGAAGGTAAGTGCAGGTTGCATTTTCATTCTGGCCAATAACCAGCCCACTCACTACCATCGCACACTTTTTCTCCATATTAATTTCTTTTTACACCTAGAAGACGCTTCTGACAGAATCGCAGCCCTCAAAATCCCCATCTCTGTCATCTAAACATCACCACCAACCCAGTGCCAGCTCCATCCTGGAAAGCCTCTTCAGATCATCTGCCCCTGGCATGTCCACCTTCCGTGTGCTGTACAACCTAGAGGTAACCACCTAAAATCACCACAGATTCAAAGTATTTTACCTATTATATATATATGTTTCATATCTGTAAATTGTGATCTCCTATTATAAATACATGATAATATGGACTGTAACATGGGATCAGTTTTGTATGTACAGTGACCCCTCTAGCAGAATCTGGAGTATAATACAGGATGTAACCCAGGATCAGTACTGGATAAGTAATGTATGTACACAGTGACTGCACCAGCAGAATAGTGAGTGCAGCTCTGGATTATATTACAGGATGTAACCCAGGATCAGTACTGGATAAGTAATGTATGTACACAGTGACTGCACCAGCAGAATAGTAAGTGCAGCTCTGGAGTATAATACAGGATGTAGCTCAGAATCAGAACAGAATAAGTATATGTACGTACACAGTGACTGCTCTGGAGTATAATACAGGATGTAACTCAGGATCAGTACAGGATAAGTGATGTACGTACACAGTGACTGCACCAGCAGAATAGTGAGTGCAGCTCTGGAGTATAATACAGGATGTAACTCAGGATCAGTACAGGATATGTGATGTATGTACACAGTGACTGCACCAGCAGAATAGTGAGTGCAGCTCTGGAGTATAATACAGGATGTAACTCAGGATCAGTACAGGATAAGTGATGTACGTACACAGTGACTGCACCAGCAGAATAGTGAGTGCAGCTCTGGAGTATAATACAGGATGTAGCTCAGAATCAGAACAGGATAAGTAATGTACGTACACAGTGACTGCACCAGCAGAATAGTGAGTGCAGCTCTGGAGTATAATACAGGATGTAGCTCAGAATCAGAACAGGATAAGTAATGTATGTATACAGTGACTGCACCAGCAGAATAGTGAGTGCAGCTCTGGAGTATAATACAGGATGTTACTCAGGATCAGTACAGGATAAGTGATGTACGTACACAGTGACTGCACCAGCAGAATAGTGAGTGCAGCTCTGGAGTATAATACAGGTTATAATTCAGGATCAGTACAGGATAAGTAATGTATATACACAGTGACTGCACCAGCAGGATAGTGAGTGCAGCTCTGGAGGATAATACAGGATGTACAGGATCAGTGATAGATTTACAGTGTTACTTAAACTTTTAGGTAGATTGACGGTGTTCAAAGGTGAACACAAACTTTAAAGGGAGTCTAATATGTTCTGCTCTAAAACACTGCAGTATTTCAGAGGAAATTTGGGCCAGAACAATGATTGAACTGTCATATGGGTGATCCCTGACAGCTTCTTCCCTGCTAGCTCATATTGATTAGAAGGTCTCTATCTGTTATAAGGGAAAGACCTGTCAATCAAGCTGAGCATGATAGGAAGAAGTTGGGGGAGAAGGAAATACCAAGATAGCGTTTCACAGGCTCCTTTTTGTATAATGTTTTTTTCTGCAGTGTTGTAGAGTCTGTCACTATTATATTCTGTCTGTGATTTTGGCAGTATGAGTCCCGTGACAGACTCTTAATATTTAAGTGTTTGCTTTGTGAGATATAAAGGATGGTAGACGATTCCAGGCTGAATGTTGTTATAGCTCCATCTGCAGGATGCATATCATAATGTTTTCTGTGCTCATTACTCAGTTGATCACACTTTTGCTAACGCAGGTTCTCAGCTCCAAATTGATGCCAACAGCCGACGATGAAATGGCAAGAAACTGCGCCAAGTCATTCTGCGAAAACTTCCTTAAAGCTGGAGGCTTGAGGTTAGTGATACAAGTTCTAATATGTATATAGATAGTGATAAAATTATTTTTGAGAACTAAAGATCTAGTAATAGAGCTTGAGCACTATGAAATTAAAGGTTCTGCAAATTTCAAACATATTATGTAAAAATTACTATTTTCTAGATTTTTTTATTTCTATTTGCTAGGTTCTTAAAGCATTTGCGGATCTATTACATTTTACACAGCTGAAGGTTTGCTGCAGTTGTATTCAGTCTAGACAAGTTTTACAACTGCAGTCCAGACTGATATGATTTATCTTCACTGGTGCTCTGACAATGAATCAGAAGTGGAGAGAGATTGCCGCTGCGGTGTTTAGGTTTTAGGGTATTAAAGGGGTTGTATCATTACATTAAATCAGGCATCCTCAAACTGCGGCCCTCCAGTTGTTGAGAAACTACAACTCCCATCATGCCCACTGTTATAGATTATATAAATGCATGATGGGAGTTGTAGTTTCCCAACAGCTGGAGGGCCGCAGTTTGAGGATGCCTGCATTAAATGGTCTTCAGAATAAGAGGACAGTGAAAACAAGCAACTTTGCAATTGGATGTCATTTGCAAAGCCGTCTTGTTTTCACAGTCTTCCTTATCTTCGTTTTCTGTAAACACTGTTCCCCAGTGCTGGTCGTATTCCACCTCCTTTCATTTCATTGGCTGACGGCTCTACTAATTTACATTCTGTCTGGCCCCCTGATCGTATTCACGGGAGCTGCATTCCTGCCTCTCTCACTCAGAATAAGGGGTCGGCAACATTTCACTCTGCACAGCCAGCAGCTGCACAGAAACACTGCGGCTGCTTCTACAATCAAAAAACAGCAGAATTGTGCTCGGTGCCTAATGCTCCTGCGTGTAAACATAGAAAGGAGACAGATCTGTGCTGCTCTGGATGAGTTCATAGAAGACTGGATTCAGCCTTAACAAACCTCCAGCTGTGAGAGAAGAGATTAGTGCTCTGAGTTCATAGAAGACTGTCTAGACTGAATGCAGGGTGTGCTATGTAAACAAACCGCTCTTACAAAATAAAACTGCATAGGGAGAGGAACGACACAGTGACATGTGGATGGGGGGTGGGAAGGGTTGGCAGGGATGTGCTATCTCCTCCCACTGATCTCAAACAAACACAATGACTTCGGAGTGAGCACGAACAGTGAAGGGGGGATGATGTCACCCCCCTTCAGTTAAGAAACACCCAGCTGGGAGGGGAAGAAACACCCCTGGATTTTATGAACTGAGAAACTGAAAGTACAAGGAAACACACGAACTGATGAAGCAATACATTCCGTATTCTATTGATTTTATCCTATTCTGTTGCAGCCTGGTAGTAAATGTTATGCAGCGAGACTCCATTCCTTCTGAGGTGGACTATGAGACACGACAAGGAGTCTACTCCATCTGTCTCCAGCTTGCCAGGTACATGTAATACCGACATTCTCTGACTAGTTACCAGTGAGACCGTATCCTCCTGTGTTGTGACGGGAATTGTTTCTCTCTCAGGTTTTTGCTGGTCGGACAGACCATGCCAGCCACGTTTGATGAAGACATGACAAAGGATGGAATTGAGGGTCTGTCATCAAGACCTTTCCGGAATACAAGCCGACAGTCTAGTCGACAGATGTCTCTTTGCGGAACTCCTGAAAAATCATCGCACCGGCAGCTGTCTGTTTCAGACCGGTCATCTATCCGGGTGGAGGAGATTATTCCTGCTGCTAGAGTTGCTATTCAGGTGATTTGCAGTTATCGGTGGTGTCCTCTGTCGCAGATTTGTGTCATTCCTTACTAAGCACATGGTTTTATATCTCCACAGACCATGGAGGTCAATGATTTCACACTCACTGTTGCGTGCTTCATGAGACTGTCGTGGGCTGCGGCTGCCGGGAGGTTGGACCTTGTTGGAAGCAACCAACCAATCAAAGAAAGTAATAATACTCTATTTCCTGCTGGGCTCCGGAGCCGACTAAGCAGCTCAGGTGGGAGGCTGTTCATATGTTATCTACATAGTTTACTTGGCCATATACGCTACATTTTGAGTTACAGCCAGTATTAGGCTGGGTCCACACAGCATCGGACAAAAACCATGCAAAACCGTTCACTGTTTTGTCAAAGACCGCGGTCGGTCCTCGTTTTTTTTGCCGTCAGCCCATACAATTGATTGTATGGGAAATCAATGGCAAAACGCTGATGTATTTAGGAACATGTTCCTAAATCCGCCTGCACCAGAAAACAATCAGAAAAAAAACGACCTGTGTAGACTACAGGTCATTTTTTTTCTCTTAAAGGGGTTTTGCCACGATGTAATGTTAACGTGGGATCCTCCAAAATGGGTATTTAATCACTTTTCTAAATATATATCATTCAAAAAAGTGAAGCCTGTGAGAGCTACAGCATTGCTCAGTACCGCTTAGTTTCCTGACCGTTTACATTCAATACGACCAGGACACTGACAGGAGCTGATCTGGCCGCGCTTACGTGTTTGCACTTCTTATCTGATGACGGGGAACATGAACAAGCTTGCAAGGGGCTGGGGAGAAGAGTGCAGTGAATGAGGCTGTCTGCTGTATAGAGAATCCACTGGTTGTAATGTAATTATTTGAGTGAAAATTGCAGACGCTTCCTCGCACTCTGCTCACCCCCCTCCCTTTCCCACCTTATGACCTGCATGCTGAGTTTATCTTCTCTCCTGAGCAGATAAGAGGTAAGGAACTCACTTCTTGGCAAAACCCCTTTAAAGTCTATGGGCATGCAAAAAATATGGTTGGTTTTGCCTGCTGGGTAGACGTAGCCTTATACTTTAGAGTTGCACTCACGATTTGGGTGGTTTAGATGACCTCCTCTAATGCGGAAAGGAAGTGTCAGACATCAGATGATTGTGCAGAATCTGGAGAAATATTGCACTGTCCAGAATGCAAATCATCCAGACTGTGCAGATGTTTTTGTGCTTAAAATCTTGGTGTAGTGAAATCTGCATTGTGAAAAGTGCCAGATGATCAGTTTTCTGGATCCTGATGTAACACGTAATGATGTAAATGTGTCTCACTTGTGAGGTGTAGTCTCCGCAGAATGCCCTTTACTTACATCATATTCCATGTGATCACCACAGAAGCCCTGATGTGACTGACGGCTGAGCTCCTGCTGTAACAGCTGCGATATGAGAGAACTGATGCTAGCCGTGTAACCTCTAAGGCATTGGACAAAAAAAACTCATTAAAAACCAAATCCTAAAACTGGTCTTAACTGCTCCTCCGCTCTTTTCCCTTAAGCGTTTGCTTTATGCAAAACAGTCAGTGAGGTCTGAATGGCAAGTATATCCTCACACCGACCAATTTATTGGTTCTTCTCCTCCAGGGGAGATTTTTCCCCTTTCGAAGCCACTCTTGCCTCTCGCCCAGCCAACCAGTAAGTTCTATTCTGTACTGACGAGGGGCAAATACCCCGAAACAGCTGTCTGTAGTTGAACTTAACTGGTTTGGCTCAAATCCCTTTCACATTGCAAGGCTCCTGTGAGCTACTTGTGAACTGAGGATAACTACATCCAGTAGAGTGCGCTGTGGAGCTCCTCAGCTCTTTTCCCATAAGCCTTTGCCTAAAGCAGACATGTCAGAAACAGCCGCAGGTTCACTTTAAAAGGGGTATTCACATCACAGAAAGTATTGCTGGAAGGGGCAATTATTGATAAGTGACATTCAGAATGCATGTTATTAAAAAATATGTATGCTTTACCTACTACAGGCCTTTTTTGCATCTTCAACTTGCTCTCTTGTCTCCATAGTTACCGACCACCACTGTGTGTTTTCACTTGTGGACAGTAATATAGTGTTATCAGAGACTGTTGGAGAATAAGTTCCTGTGGGCAGCCTGAGGAGAGGGAGGCGAGGTACACATGAGGGGAAATGCAGGTCTTTGCCAACCCGGCCACAGGCAATGCTGCATTACCGTCCACCACTGAGAGCACACAGTAGTGGTCGGTAACCATGGAGGTGCAGCGTCCAAATTTTTTAATAATGTGCATTTTGCAAATTGCTTATTTTACAGTATTTGGCCCTTCCAGCAACACTTGCTGTGATGGAAATACCTCTTTAAGGCCCAAACAGACTCAGTCACTTAAAGGGTGCTAAAGAGGTGTTCCCATCTTCCGATACCACATCCTGCTTCTGCTCCAGCCACAGGGAGTGTAGAGGGTAGCACATGCAGCGTCAGGGTACAAGAAGGAAATACCCTTGTGGTGTATAATATAATTTTATAAGCTTATAAACTAGGGTGGAAGGAGGTCTGAAAGTAGATACAGGCAGTCCCCGGGTTATGAACGGGAAAGGGACTGTAGGTTTTTTCTTAAGTTGAATTTGTGTGTAAGTTGGAACAGGTATACTTATTAAATGTAACTCCAGTACAAAACTTTTTTTTAGCTTTGGATAGTGCAAGGAAGGGTTTTTATGTTTGTTTTGCTTTTTGTGCCCCTGTTAAGAAGATTTCATCTCATTTTAAACTCATGTTCTGATGTGGCGTGCTGGAACTTGTCATTCCACAGCTACAATCTACTGTGGAACATGGAACTACAAGTGCCAGCATGATCCATAAGTCTCCGTTTGTAACTAGGGGACAGATTTAAGTCTGAACATTGTGTAAGTCGGGAACTGCCTGCGGTTCATGTAACATCAGTACTTATGGGTCAACAAATGGTTCTCCTTTCAGGAAGTAATTGCAGCTCTGGAAGTGAAGGGGAAGCCACATCACTCCACGCCTGGATCTGCGTCCGGCAGCAGTCCGTGTCCACCAAAGATGCCATTATTGCTGGAGAGGCCCTGTCTCTGCTGGTAACATGTCTTCAGCTCCGCAGCCAGCAGCTGGGTACGTAGCAGCTGCCATTATATTCCTCATGGGTGGAGAAGGTTTCGTTTATATCATAGATAGACCATTGACCGTATGGTTGAGAAATCTCAGTCCTCTGAGTTTGCTGCACATCTGTTATCGCTCTTCATAGAATAGAGTGCATGAGATGATGACAGATGCACACTGAGCCTAGAGTGCCGCTGTTATAAGCGGAAGACATCTTGTACGCCTTATAGAATGAGCCATTTCGGCTCGGGCTGCCATCATCTCTGTCCTTCATGAGTCTTAATGTTTTCCTTTTGGTTGCAGGATCTTTCTACAATCTGCCTTCAGTTACTGACATCACCATTGATATTCTCCTGGGATCTCCAAGTGCAGAGGTAAATTACACTGGGGATTGTTCCCACATTAGGTAATGATTGCCTCTTAAAAGGGTCGTCTTTACAAACATTAGTTTCCAACATGTAGGGAACATAAATTAAGATTTTTTCCAAATATATTGCTTTGTTTATTTTGCTTTGTTGAGGAGATTAGAGAGATTTTATATCCTCTAAGTGCACACGTGTTTTATCTCAATGCTTTTTGTCCTATCTGAAAGTAGGGAGTGATTTAAAGGGGTGGTCTCACTACATTGATTCATCTTACCTCAGTCCTGATTTCTGGATTTCATTTTGAATTCAGGGGCGTGTTTACTGGCTTCTACTAGGCTGCAGTAGAAGCCAGGTCTGTAGCTATAGCAACCAGGTCTGGCAGCCTATCAGGAGAGCTCAAACAGGTCTGTAGCTATAGCACCAGTGCTGGCAGCCTATCATGAGAGATCAAACAGGTCTGTAGCTATAGCGACCTGAGGAGCTGATGCAGCCCATACAAGAGGCGATATCTAGGAATAGGTAGGACACTATTAATGGACACATATTTCAAAGTGACTTGTTTTTGTAAGATCCTTAACATAAAAAGCAATCCTTGTAGTGAGACAACCCCTTTAACCACAGGTGCGCACACAGGATGTCAGCAGCTTAAGAGCAGCAAGTATTATCTCTAATAAACAAAGGAAAGTAGTTGCTTTTGTTTACTGTGAGCTCTGAAGCTCTCTGCTCTAAAGATAAGATATCCTGCTTTCATGTCAGTACAATTAAAAGAACTGTGAGTACAAGCATATATGCTCATCACTGATATAGAACCACCTACAGCCTGACCAGGAAGAAACCCAATGCATGAATCTAAAGTGGCTTTTGGCTCTGTGAGACAGCGCGGTGAGGACTCCTTTAAGAACACGAAAGCTATTTGCATCTTGAGGGCAAAGCAATTATTGTCTTTGTCACTGCATTTTAATAACTATAACTTTTTAACTTTTCCGTTGACTTACGAGGGCTCATTTTTTGCTATATGAGTTGTGTATTTTTAGTGGCACTATTTGGGGTTCATCTAATCCTAAAAAAATTTATTTTGGCGGCGGGGGAGGACTAGTTTTTAACAGTGGTAATTTAGCATTGTATTTTATAGTTCTGGTTATGTGTTCAATGATGCCCATTTTATTTTTCATATTTATTTGGTTTTTGTGAAGGGAAGAGGCCTTCCACTCCTTTTGGAGTTTCACAGTATTTTGTGACTTTTTTTTTTTTTATCCAACTTATTTTTAATTTTTTTTTTTTTTTTTTTATAACTAATGAACATTAACCAAACTGATTGATTGCTGATGTTCTTGTTTACTGGAATGTATTATGATTCTGGCAGGGCCTAATAGGCATCTACACTTTGCAGATTTAGGGATCTTCCCTAGGTCCCCAGCTGTTGTGGGAACCAATTGCCGTTGCTGGGGACACCAATAGTTTGCCACACGCATTTAACATTTTATGCCAAGGTGTTATCATTTCTTTCATTATTTTCACTCCTTTAAAGTGGTTGTCTCACCATGCTGTTTCACGGAGCCACAGCCAGCTTCAGCTCACTTCCTGGTTAGGTTGTGGGTAGTTCTACAGCAGTGATTGGCATCGTCAGCTCTGCTATTCCTAGCTGATCCTGGTGCAGTGTCATAGATACAGGCGGTGTATAATCGATAGTGCACAATTCAATAGAACTCCAAGGTTTAAAACTTGTCATTAATTTAGGTAAACAAGCTTCGAGGCTAGAGATAAGTCTCCGCAGGAAGTGACTCAACATGGTCAGACTGCAGCTTGTGGAGAAATCAGATAAGAGAGAGAGCAGAGACAGGTGGTTGCTAACCTAAGGGAACGTGTGTACACTAGTATTAAATACAATCTTCTTTATCTCCTAAACAAAGCAAAATTAAATCAACACTGTATTTGGTAATAGTCTTCATGTGCCTTTCTCTACATGTTAATAGCTAATCATTTGGGTTAGAAAACTGCTTTAACCATTTCATATCTAGAAAAGTGATCTTTATTTCAAATTCATCCATCCTTACATCGCTTTTTCCTGCAAACATTGTATTGGGTATAACTTTGCCCTCTGGAAATATTAGTTCCTGGTTTGCAGACCGGTCCTATTTATTTTGGGCTTTGACACGAAGGAGCAGACATTCTGTGCACCAACTAAAGGAACATGTAAAAACACTAATAATTTATGTACAATGTATGTAACGGTTACAATTACACGTTTCATGCATCTCCACAGATCAGGCGCGTTGCCTGCGACCAGCTTTACACCCTGAGTCAGACAGACACTTCCACATACCCTGAAGTTCAGAAACCCAACCACTTCCTGCTGAACGTCATCCTGTCTGCACAGCTGCCTCTGTGGTCACCAACCAGCATAATGAGAGGCATTAATCAGAGGTAAACCTTGTGTGTATGCACCTCGAAAACCGTAGGATCAGGAAGCCGTCTGCTTTTTTGTGCTGATGTTTTGAACAGTGAATGTAGCGGCTGCTGTCATTGATAATCTTCCTTTGTTTTGACCTTTAGGCTATGTTCACACAGGGAAATTTCGGCGCGCATTTCGCCGTGTATTTGCGCTCTAATACGGGCGAGATGCACGCCAAAATTACGGTAATCCATAGTTCTCATAGAGCTCCGCGAGTAATGCATGTCTGTGGGGCTGGCGGACTGCTGGCTCCCCCACGCCGATCAGCGCAAGCTCCTGAAAGACCACGATGTACTGCGGCGCGTACTGTACACGCCGCACTACATCGTGTGAACATACCCTTAGGGTATGTTCACACAGCGTAATTGCGGGGCACTTTTTGGCGCATGTTTCTGCTTCAATAAACCCGAAATGCGCCCTGCAATTACAGTAATTCATAGCTCTTGTGATCATTTTGACCCCACGGGGTGAGATCTTGTGTGGAGCCCCAGATGGAGGGAGATTATCAGTGGTATTGTATGTCTTCCATTTTCTAATTATTGCTCCCACAGTTGATTTCTTCACACCAAGCTGCTTGCCTATTGCATATTCAGTCTTCCCAGCCCGGTGCAGGGCTACAATTTTGTGTCTGGTGTCCTTCTACAGCTCTTTGATCTTCACCATAGTGGAGTTTGAAGTGTGTGTGTATGAGGTTATGGACAGGTGTCTTTTATACTGATTACAAGTACAAACAGGAGCCATTACTACAGGTAATGAGTGGATGACAGAGGAGCCTCTTAAAGAAGAAGTTACAGGTCTGTGAGAGCCAGAAATCTTGCTGGTTTGTTATTGACCAAATACTTATTTTCCACCATAATTTGCAAATAAATTCTTTCCAAATCAGACAATGGGATTTTCTGGATTTTTCTCATTTTGTCTCTTACTTGAGGTCGACCTATTATGTCAATTACAGGCGCCTCTCATCTTTTTAAGTGGGAGAACTTTCACAAATGGTGGCTGACTAAATACTTTTTTTTCCCCATTGTAAGAAAAGAAGCATACGTACCTCCCAGACTCTGTAGTTTCGTCCTAGCAGCCTTCCTGGGGATCCCAGGAGTAAACTCGCCCAGTCATCCTTCACGTGACAGGTGCAGCCTTTCACAGGCCACTGCAGTCACGTAAAAGCAAAGTATGCTTTTTTCTTTTCACCATGTCCCAACAGACTTAACAACCATTTTGTACTATCGCAGCACCCCTTTAAAGGGGTGTTATCTTTTCATTAAATGGTCTTCAGAATAAGGGGACAGTGAAAACAAGCAACTTTGCAATTGGATGTCATTAGCAAAGCTGCCTTGTTCTCACAGTGTCCCTTATCTTGTGTTTTTATTTACACTGATATCCAGTGTGGGTCTAATCCCTCCTCCTTGCAATTCACTAGCTGAGAGCTCATTTACATTCTGTACAGCCCCTGGGTCGATTCACGGAGCGGTGTCTCTGACTCAGAGTTAGGGGTCGTAGCATTTTCTGTCTCCACACCTAGCAGAAACAGACTGCAGCAGATTGTACAATGAGAAAACATGACAGTTTGTCCCTGTGCCTAACTCTCCTGCATACACGCAGATCTGTGCCGTTCTTAGAAAGCTGTAATACATCTCCAGCTGTGAGAGATCAGTGCTCAGATTTAGATTGAAATGCAGCCTGTGGTATGTATACAGCTCTTATAAAATAAGACTGATCGGGAGAGACACAGTGATATGTGGACTCAGAGGGTAGGGTGGGGGGGGGGGGGGAGTCTCAGGCCAGCAGTGAAGGGGGGATGATGTCATCCAGCTGGGAGGGGAAGAAACGCCCCTGCATTCACAGAGTTGAGAAGCTGAGAGAAGAGTGAATCAGCCGAAGTAAGGAAGCGATACATCCCCTTTAAGGAACTTAGAAGGATTTTGGATGTAGATCTGCTTATGACTAGAATACGTAACTGAAGATCAATGTAATTTAAAAAAAATAATAAATATGTAAAGTTGTCATCTTTATATTTTCACTGTGAAATTTCATTCCTGTTCTTTGCTCTGTAGTTTTAAGAGTTTTTTTTTTTAAATATATTACGCTTTTATTGATTTTTCAAGAACAAAACATGCACATGAGTCAGTTCAGTTCGGCTCACAGGCCTGTAACACAAGATCCATGACAGTTGGTGAGGCCATATCACTAAACTATCGTAGAGTGACAAATTCAGTAGTTTTACAAGCCTTTTGGTGCCTCTCTCTAATAAAAGTACAATGTTTTCCCATCATACTGATCATTGCTTGCAAATATTGTTAATGATAGAATTGAATGTAGTCCTCATCTTTGTTCCTCTGTTTCAGGTTGTTAGCCCAGTGTACGGAGTATTTTGATTTACGGTGTCAACTCCTCGATGACTTAACGAGTAAGTGTAGTTACATGAATAATTCACAATGAGATGCGTTTTTGGATTCCAGTTGCTTTTTTTTTATTTTTAAAGGGGTTTTCCATGTCGTAACAAAAAATATTATACTCCTGGGCCCCCAAAAAAAAATTTGTACTCACCTTTCCATGGTTCCTGGCTGAAGCGCTGCATTTCTCCAGTCTTCTGTTTAGTCTGCTACTTCCGAACGGGCATGTCAATGCTGCAGATGCTGATTGCCTGCATGGCAGTAATTTATGTACCGTATAAAGTGAACATGTGACCACAAAGAGGCATCTGACCACTGCAACCAATCAGCTGCTGTAGCGATAATGTGACCGTTTGGAAGTAACAGGCTGCAAATAGATCACTGGAGAGATACAGCGCTGTAACCTTTGACCGGGGGAAGGGGAGTATGGGATTTAATTTTTTTATTTTTATTTTTTTAATTTTTTTTTGAGCCTCTGGAGCTTGATATTATTTTTTGTTGGGATAGAGGCAACCCGTTTTTAAAGAGGGTATTCCCACTATAGAAAGTGCCCCTGGAAGGACTAATTACTGTAAAGAAAGCAATTTCCAGAATAAACATTATTTAAAAATACGTATTCTTTACCTAATACAGGGCTTTTTGAACCTTCAGCTTGATCAGCTGTCTCCATGGTTACAGACCACCTTTACATGCTTTCAGTTGTGGCCAGTAAAGCAACATTATCAAAGACTGTTTGAAAATATGTTGCTGTAGCCTGGCCATGATAGCAGAGATGCGTGTTGTCGCTCACGTGTACTCTCTCTCCTTCTCCCTGGCCCGGCCACAGGAACTTATTCTAAGACCGTCTTTGATAACGCTGCATTACTGGCCACAACTAAAAGTTCACAGTGGTGGTCAGTAACCATGGAGACAAGAGATTAAGTTGAAGGTTCAAAACGGCCTGTATTAGGTAAAGCATACATATTTTCTTAATAACATGCATTTTGAAAATGGCTTATTTTACAGTAATTGGCTCTTCCTGCAGTGATGGGAGTACCCTTTTGAATTGTATTAGATAATTGGATTTCATTTTCATGTAATTAGAGGATGCATCAAGCATGGGTGTGGGTGCTGTTGCTGGTGGTCAGAAACTGATACACACAAGTTGGTGGCAGATATTATATCTCTGTCGACAGAAGGATTATTTGACCATAATCAGTCCTGCTACCTTGGCAGTAGGGATCTCACCTTGACAAGATCCAAAGTGCCTACACTTCCATGACCAGCTTTAATGTAGCCAATGACTGTAGGGCAACATATTAAATTGTGGCATCCTATAAAAGCCAAAATGTGTTGATCTCTGGCAAGGCATTGGTAATGGTGAACGTGGTTTTGATTGACCTCAGATTCTGAGATGGAGCAGCTAAGCATCAGCCCAGCGACTATGTTGGAAGATGAGATCATGTGGCTGGATAACTTTGAACCAAACCGTACAGCAGAGTGTGAAACCAGTGAGGTGGACAATGTATGGCTGGCTGGACACCTCAGACTTATCAAGACTCTTCTTTCACTCTGTGGTGGCGAAAATGAAATGCTTGGTGAGTGTATAATTAAAGTCACTGTCACCCCAAAAAACAGTGTCCGCAGTGCCGCACCCTTCTGAACCATGTCCGTTTCTTTGTATATGTTTTGCAGGTCCTTCCCTTATTAAACAGCTGCTGGATGATTTCCTGTTCCGTGCCTCAAGAATCATTTTGAACAGCAACTCTCCCGCTGGAAGTGGAGCAGTGAGCCAGCAGGACTTCCACCCCAAGTAAGATCTCCTCTGTATTTAGGAAAACTTAAAGGGGTTTTTGCCACGAAGTAAAATTGACGTGGGAAGTTTGAAAATTAAATAATAAACATTTTCACCATTCATCATTATTAAAATTTCTGGACCGTTTTTGTCTTAGCTGCTCCTTTAGTGATCCATTGTTTACAGCTCATCTCCAGGGGATACGACCAGGGCTGAGAGCTCCTCACTCCTGGTCGCACATGCTCAGACATCACCTCTCTTCTCAGGCAGCTACTGAGTGTTCAAACCCCAGGTGCTGCCACTCTACTCCTGTCCTTTGGACTAGTTAGAAATAAGTCAAACAGTGCAAATAAAAAAAAAGAATCAGGTCTGTGCATTGATAAAGAGGAAAAAAATCCACAGGTTAAGTTCCTGCAGGGATTTGAACCAAGGAACCTTGTGCTGTAAAGCTAAAATGTTACCTCTGAGCTACAGTGTAGCCACTTACAATTCTATACATAAACAGACCTTTCTTTAACTAGAGAGAGGAAAGGCCTGGTGATGTCATCCTGCAGGGTCACATGATATGCAATGCAATTCAAACAAACCACACACGCCCCCTTCTGAGCACACAGAGCTGAAGAGCTGGATGCAGGAGGTATGAAATGAGATCGTGGCAAAACCCCTTTAAGGGGCAGATTTGCCCTTGAACACATATGTACAACAATTCTAGGTAACTTCTTAGTTCCTTTGTAAAAAGTGACAGTGATTCTGATTTACAGTCTGTATTAGGCCATGTCTACACTGCACAGAAAAACGTCCGTTTTTTCAGCGTTTTTCGTTTTCTAAAAACGCTGGAAAAACGACTGTAATCATCTGAGGGCAAAAATACGTTTTTTCACGGATTTTGTCGCAAAAATCAGTTTTTTGCCACTAAAATAATTTATTTTTACAGATTTTGGCGCTAATAACGTTATCTCGCCTCTGACGCCAAAAATACGTTTTTTTTTACGGATTTTAGCGCAAAAATACGTTTTTTTACGTTTTTTGGCAGTAAAATAATTTTTTTTACAGCTTTTGCCGCTAATAACGTTATTTCGCCTCTGACGCCAAAAATCCGTTTTTTTATGGATTTTGCCGCAAAAATCCGTTTTTTTTTACTTTTTTTGACACTATAAAATAATTTTTTACAGATTTTGGCGCTAATAACGTTCTCGCCTCTGACGCCAAAAATAAGTTTTTATTACGGATTTTGGCGCAATAATCCGTTTTTTGGAACTAAAATAATTTTTTTAAAGATTTTGGCACTAATAATGTTATCTCGCTTCTGACGCCAAAAATACGGTTTTTTTTACGCATTTTATTGCAAAAATACATTTTTATATGTTTTTTGGCACTAAAATAATTTTTTTTTACAGATTTTGGCGCTAATAAAGTGATCTCACTTCTGACGGCAAAAAATCAGTTTTTTTACAGATTTCGGCGCAAAAATCAGGTTTTTTTTATGGCTTTTGGGGCTAAAATCCGTATCTTTACAGATTTTGCCGCTAATAAAGGGATATAGCTTTTGACTCAAATAAATACATTTTTTACGGATTTCGCCGCCAGAATCCGTTTTTTGATTCGGGGGCTAAGATCAATATCTTTAAAAATGTTGGCGCTAATAAAGTGATCTCGCTTCTGACACTAAAAATATATTTTTTTATGGAATTTGGCGCAATAATGCGTTTTTGGGGATTTTGGCGCTAATACAGTTATCTTGCTGTATGGAAAGATAATGTGGGTTTTTGTGGATTTCAGTGCAAGAATCTGGTGCAAAATTTAATAAAGCAGTAGCACGCAGCAGCACACAAAGGACAATGTGCTCAAAATGGCTACAGTGATGTAAAGGAAGTGACTACTTAACATGTTAACTCCACCTGTAGGGTGTAGCTTACATCCAATGGCTTAATTTGTGCATACATTAAAAAGCAGAGCAAAGACACTCCAAAAAACGCTCCAAAAAAACGGGCGTTTTTTCAGCTGCTTTTGACAGGCAGTGGACAGAAAACTCAGTTTCATGAACGTTTTTAGTAATTCGTTTTCAGGTCGTTTTTTGTCCACTGCAGTGTAGACATAGCCTTTAAGTCTTGAGCTGTATTCTCGGTTTTGTCTGACTGTACTGAAATTAGCCAATATGAAAGCTACTGTCAACGCTATCACCCATTAGAACTTTTGTATGTAAAGTCAAAGACTATTAGGACTATAATATTGCTCCATATGCAGAGTACAAAACTATTATAATACTGCTCCTTTGTGCAAGAATATAACTACTATAATATTGCCCCCTATGTACAAGAATATAACTACTATAATATTGCCCCCTATGTACAAGAATATAACTACTATAATACTGTCTCCTATGTACAAGAATATAACTACTATAATACTGCCCCCTATGTACAAGAATATAACTACTATAATACTGCTCCTATGTATACGAAGTTAACTACTATAACACTGCTCCTTATGTACGAGAATATAACTACTATAATACTGCTGCCTATGTACAAGAATATAACTACTATAACACTGCCCCCTATGTACAAGAATATAACTACTATAATACTGCTCCTATGTACAAGAATATAACTACTATAATACTGCTCCCTATGTACAAGAATATAACTACTATAGTACTGCTTCTATGTACAAGAATATAACTACTATAATACTGCTGCCTATGTACAAGAATATAACTACTATAACACTGCCCCCAATGTACAAGAATATAACTACTATAATACTGCCCTCTGTGCACAAGAATATAACTACTATAATACTGTCCTCTGTGTAGAAGAATATAACTACTATAATACTGCTGCCTATGTACAAGAATATAACTACTATAGTACTGCCCCTATGTACAAGAATATTTCTACTTTAATACTGCCCCCTTTGTACAAGAATATAACTACTATATACTGCCCCTATGTACAAGAATATACCTACTATAATACTGCTGCCTATGTACAAGAATATAACTACTATAACACTGCTCCTTATGTACAAGAATATAACTACCATAATACTGCCCCCTTTGTATAAGAATATAACTATTATAATACTGTCCTCTGTGTACAAGAATATAACTATTATAATACTGTCCTCTGTGTACAAGAATATAACTATTATAATACTGTCCTCTGTGTACAAGAATATAACTACTATAATACTGCCCCTGTTTACAAAAATATAACAACTATAATACTGCTCCCTATGTACAAAAATATAACAACTATAATACTGCTCCCTATGTACAAGAATATAACTACTATAATACTGCCCTCTATGTACAAGAATATAACTACTATAATACTGCTGCCTATGTACAAGAATATAACTACTATAACACTGCCCTCTATGTACAAGAATATAACTATTATAATACTGTCCTCTATGTACAAGAATATAACTACTATAATACGCCCCTATGTACAAGAATATAACTACTATAATACTGCCCCTATGTACAAGAATATAACTACTATAAATACTGCCCTCTATGTACAAGAATATAACTACTATAATACTGCTGCCTATGTACAAGAATATAACTACTATAACACTGCCCTCTATGTACAAGAATATAACTATTATAATACTGCCCTCTATGTACAAGAATATAACTACTATAATACTGCCCTCTATGTACAAGAATATAACTACTATAATACTGCTCCCTATGTACAAGGATATAACTGCTATAAAATTGAATGGTATATACATGTATAGTGTCGTTTTGCAGACATTACACCACTTTGTCTTGTGTTTGCACATTTTGTATTATATGATTATCCGTATAATGTGGTTTCTTTCCTGTTGTTCCAGATGCAGTTCGGTGAACAGTCGGCTGGCAGCATATGAGGTGCTGGTGATGCTTGCAGAGAGTTCCCTCGCCAATCTACAACGCATCACCAAAGAACTGCTGTCAATGCACCATCAGCCTGATTCAGCACTCACGAAGGAGTTTGATGTGAGTAGAAGTGGAGCAGATCTGCTGGCTCACATTGTCAGATGCAGGTTTTATTGACTATTGTGGTCACTGATGTTGATATATTTGCTGATTTTCTTCTTTTTCCAATATTTCTTTTTTCACTGTTGTAGTTTCTGCCCCCAGTCGACAGCAGATCCAACTCAGGGTTTGTTGGTCTTAAGAATGGAGGCGCCACCTGTTACATGAACGCCGTCTTTCAGCAACTATATATGCAGCCAGGTCTTCCTGAGGTCCGGTAATCGCTTCAAATTTATGCTATCAATTATACGTTCTCTGAAGCTTCCCTAGTGGTCGCTCATGGAATTGTATCATTTAACTCAGCCACCAATTTAAAAATATATATTTAAGAATTAAGTAGCACAGTCTTGGACAAAAAAAAAAAAAAAACACGGCGAACAGTAGAGAGTTACTCTCAATAATAGTCGTCCTTTTAGCACTTAAAGGGGTGTTCCATTCTCACACTTTGACATTTTGACAGGCTATGCCATCGAAGTGTGTTAGGTGCAAGTCCACCTCCCCCCCCACCCCCTTCTCCTTCTAATGGCCATAACTTTTTTTATTTTACCGCCTATATAGCCGTATGGGGCACTGAATTTTGCAGATGTGTTTTTCAATGGTACAATTATATGTAAAAGTTGACCCGGAAATAAGCCGAGGCACTCACTTTTGCCACAAAAAACTGGGAAAACTTATTGACTCGAGTATAAGCCTAGGGTGGAAAATGCAGCAGCTACTGGTAAAGTTCAAAAATAAAAATGGATTCCAATAAAATTACATAAACAGGTACAGGCAATTTAATGTTCCTCGTAGGCAGGTATATGTCCCCCATAACAGTTATAGGCAGGTATATGTCTCCCATAGGCAGGGAGACAAGCGGGGTGATGTCACCAGACCGCGCAGGCAGCGTGATGACACTTGCGCCGCCTGTGCCGAGTCCTGCTGCGGAGCAAGAAGCGCTCTCTCTCTGTTCCGCAATAGTGTCTTCAGCTGTATGCGCTCCCAGGACTCGCATACAGCTGAAGCGATCCCTGCCGGCTTCCGGACGCCGACAGGTAACCGGAGAGTCAGCCGTATGCGCTCCCAGGAGTCGCATACAGCTGAAGAGATCCCGCCGGCGCCTGGGCGGTGGTAGCACAGTAACTTGAGGGTCAGCTGTATACGCTCTCAGAGGGGGCGCATACAGCTGATGGATCTCCGCCGGCGCCCGGATGCTGACGGGTGACTCGGGTATACGCCGAGGACGGATTTTTCAGCACACTTTATATATGGTATCTTTTTATTTTTTATTTTTTTTTTTATGCTGGTCAATACAATTGTAGTCAGACCAAATGTATGTAGTTTTTGTTATGTTTTAATATGTTAAAAAAAAAAAATAAATATATATATATATATATATATATATATATATATATATATATATATTTTTTTTTTTTTATTTTATTTTTTTTTTTTTTTGCTTTGCAATATTCTGAGACCAATAAAAAAAAATGTTTACACCCCAGCTTTCAATGAGGCTATTACTGGTTGTCTGAGGGATGTAAGTCAACGCTGACTGCACTTGGAGAAAATTATGTAAGTGGTGTTTACATCTAGCACCTTGATGACATGTCGGTAGGATGTACCATCAAAGTGTAAGAGAGAAGAATAGACAGGATCATAGAAATAGACCTGACCTGGCATTTGAGCAAAGTACATAGACATCAGTACAACAATAGTCAGAAGGTCTCAAAATGACCGCAAGAAAAGGAAAATTATAACATTTCTCATATAAAGGTAATTGACAAATGGGGACAGAACAGGCGCCCAGGTAGCATTAAACAAATACAATAAAAAACAGGAATCAAAACATTAGTGGTGCCGTGTCCACGTGTGGGAATATGTGGTATTTAAATAGAGAGTAAGGGCAGAGTATAGCAGGCTCTTCTCTCATTCTGGCAATAACTAGAAAGAGATTACAAGGTAAATGGGGAGGTCCTCTAAAAAAAGGAATGCTAATGGAGCTGGGGGAGACTCGGGGAATACTTGGCTCCTTAGGATTTTAGGGCACTTTACATCGGCCACGCTATCTGAGAGCATCCTCCATATTTGCAGCATCAGTGCATGGAGCTACATTGTATCATATGATTGTCCCCTGATGAACCCCTGTATGATAGACAGAGGAGAAACGCGTCAGGACTTGGATTCTGAACAGTGATAAGGTTGTATTTTGATTTTTATTGCTTATTGCAGACCTAGAAGGTGATTTTGTTCACTGTTAATTATTACAATAGTGTTTGGTAGCCTGTTTTTAAGTGATTATAGAAACTTGAGTAGGGATTAATTGGGTGAGCCATCAGTAGGTGGGGCCGCCCTTGTCGGGGCGACTTCTCCGCCTCCTTAAAGGAATTTCCACCACAGAGCTTGTTGATGGAAAGTCCTACCATCTTTGCCAAATACAATAGAATTTAGTGGATTTAATCCTGTTTGCAAAAAGTTATTTTTTTGTAAGGGAGAGAGACATTCACTACATTAATCCATGCCCCCAGAGTTGGGGGGTAGCCTGCCATTAATCGTCTGGCCACCGCTTTTCTAGCAATAAAGAGTAACTCCACTTAAAGGATACATTCAGCAGAATCGGGGTACATTTCGGTGTCAACCAATAAAAGACATAAAGCAGGGTCATCTGCAACAGGGCAGCCCATGTCATCATTTGTAAACTTAATAACTTGTTGCCAAAGCCATTAACCACTGGGCATACCCAGGACTTAACAGAGACTTTTGGGGCCCGTTTCCAGGATCGGTTTGGGTCCCCTAGATGAGACCTGCACTTATCAAACTTTGATGGCATATCTTATTGATATGCTACCAGATAGCGAGATAGGAACACCCCTTTAAATTATTTGACATCTTTGTTGAACGCTTTATAAAAAATTTAACAGATGTAATAGTAATTGCATGTAGGACCAATTAAACTTTCAATGAAATATTCACTACAGCCTCCCGTATAATAATCCTGAATTCCCTCTTTATGCTAATATGAGATCTGCTTCTGTCATCTAGGCTTTGCTCTCCATGGAGGATGAAACAGATAATCCGGACGACAGTGTCTTTTACCAAGTCCAGTCTTTGTTTGGCCATTTGATGGAAAGCAAACTGCAGTACTATGTCCCGGAGAACTTTTGGAAGGTAATTTCCTCAGTCAGTAGGCTATGGATGTTTGATTGGTGCCAGTTGTGCATTACAGGTCAGAGGGATATACCATTTTATGATTGAGGGACTGACCTCTGGGACCTCACCAGCCCTAGGAACAAAGTGACTGCAGTGCTGATTTTATGCAGTATCCCCTTTATTGTTTTACTTGATACAGCAGCACCAGGCTAACCGGCTATGCAAGGATCTCCAGCACAGCTCTGTACAAGTGGATGTGGCCAGCCACTCTGCTTTATATAGCTGGATGCCCGGGAGCAACACTTTGTAGGGAACACTTAGGGCCCGTCCCCACTGCACGTGTTTTCAGCCGGAGTTTTGAAAGTCGTCTGTCAACCTTTTACACGGACCTCTGTGGAAGATCCGCGCAGCAGTCCCCATTGCATAGATTTTCTGCCTGACGTCTTTTTAAACTGCCGGCGGTCTGAAAAACATTGAACATATGTGAAGGGGGGCCTTGAATCTGCAAACCACGGAGAAAAGCCGCCCCCCTGCATGCCAAAAACAGGCCAAATACCGGTCGGGATGTCCCGACCGGTATTTGGTCTGTGCCGTGTAAACGTAGCCTTAGATGTGGACTACATCAGCACTGTGGTCTCTCCATTCTGAGGATTGAGAGCTTGAACTCCCAATGATCAAGAAGTAATGCAGTCACTCTGTGATAACCCTGAGAGTCCATACCTCTTGGCAGGCATGTGACCTAACATCTCAGTTTTACGTAGCTGTCAGGTGATCTTTCACAGCACTCAAGGAGAAAGCATCAAGGAACCCAAAAGTAAATACAGGATTGCTAGGCACTGTGTTGCAGAGATACTCGCTTTTAACGACATTAATGTCATTTTATCTGAATATGCCATAAATGTCAGATCGAGATCTAGTAACTGGAGTTCCATTGATTACAAAATAATTCTGTGCCTGTTCTCTATTATAATGTAGGAAAGATGCAGAAACATCTGCAACCTGTAACCTTAATATGCATAAGCATCTCCACCGGAACAGGCAGCTGTGACCCAATTGTTTATCCCCCCTTCATTCTTAAAGGGGTTGACTCATCTCAAAGTTTCATAGGAGGCATGAATGAAATGCTGCTGCTTTGCGCTGTCACTTCCTGGTCAAGCTGTCTGTAATTAGCATATGAGCTCAGACCTCTGCTAATTAGATAAATCTCCTGCTGTCAGGACCAGGGAAGCTTCTGAGTTAAAGTAAACAGCAGTAATTACTGGCTTTTGTCTGAGAGATTAGATAACAAACGAGCTCTCACTGTCTGGAGTTCTGTGCTGTGTGACCTGTGTGATCACTCCCTGCTATCAGATAGAACAAACAGCATGGGGGGAGAAGTATGCAGGTTGGTTACTTGGGGAACCAGAGAGGGCACAGAAGGTGATAAAATCACTTGTAGCTCCTTAACAACAACAAAAATGAACAATGCAATATATTTGGAAAACGTCTTCATTTAGTGTTCCCTACATGTTGAAAGCTAATCTTTGTAGAGAGACAACCCCTTTAAGATCAGTTCAGTCACAGCTGCCGTGTGTGGGATTTCCAATCGATATACCATCACTTCCTATATTGTAAATCAAAATCCCTCCTGCTGTGTTCTCTGCAGTGTGCACATATCAGTACAGAAAAAAATAGCTAAAGAACCTGCTGGTAGGTTGATTATAAGTTACCGTAATTCCACAGTTTTATTTTATGGGAGAATTTTCTGTGCCTGAATCAGTCCTAGTGTATGGTTATAATCTGCCGTTCTGAATCTTTAGATCTTCAAGATGTGGAACAAGGAGTTGTATGTCCGAGAGCAGCAGGATGCTTACGAATTTTTCACGAGTCTCATTGATCAGATGGACGAATATCTAAAGGTAATGTACAACTTAGTATCGACTTTTTCCTATGTTAAGTGCAAATGTAACTGTGATCTGGTTTCCTATGTTCATTTTAAAGCACTTGTCTCATTAGGAAAACCCTTTCCAAACTTAAATGATATTACCACCACTAGGAAGGATCCCTCCTTCATTCTGGCAGATTAAGACCCACCGCAAACGGTTTGGAGGGCCTTGTAGTATACTACATTTATGGTTGGGCGCACTCTGCATTTCCTGATAAGTTCATCCTTCAGGGATTTGCTTTGGGTATTAAGCAATATCCTGTTGAAAATACCCTTCGAGTGTCTTACACAAAATGTAAGTTTATTGTCCGATTACATTAAAATGAAGTAAATCTTATGTTTTGTTTTTCATGTTCAGAAAATGGGACGTGATCAGCTGTTTAAGAACACCTTTCAAGGGATCTACTCTGACCAAAAGATCTGCAAGGATTGTCCTCACAGGTAGAGAATGAGAACAGAGATTATACAGAGACAGGGGTGAAACTATAGGGCAGGCATCCTCAAACTGCGGCCCTCCAGCTGTTGGGAAACTACAACTCTCATAAATGCTTTTATAAAAATCTATAACAGTGGGAATGATGGGAGTTGTAGTTTCCCACCAGCTGGAGGGCTGCAGTTTGAGGATGCCTGCTATAGGGGATGCAGCGGTAGCAGTTGCGACCAGGCCCTGGTGCCCGAGGAAGCCTAAGGGCGCCTTTGCCACATTTGAAGAACTTGTATTATAAAGGGCACATGATTAGTGGGGTCCTTGTTATAAATTTTGCACTGGGGTCCAGGAAGTTTAGGTTGTGCGTCTGCATACATGCCAATGAATCTGTCATGTCAGCCATTACTTGTATGATGTTATATAAATATTCACGTGTCCAGTTCTCAAAACTTCCCTCTTCCTATTATACAAGAATTGAACTATCTTGATCTAATGTGTCGTTCCATGCAAGACAAATACCTCAAATTTTTTTTTTGTTACGCAGGGGGATTTTTTTGTCCCGTTTCCCTTTCACACCCACATTTATGTTCCCTGAAAAGCGGGCAGAAGAACATGTTATAATTTTCTATAAAGTTATGGGAGCGTTGCATGTCGGTTTTCATCGCAAACAGTCTAAAAAAAAAAAAAACTGACCAATATGCCAAGCCGTGGGGACAAGCCGAAAGTGGTGTTGCATGGGTTTTGAAAAATACCCTACCCCATGTTCGGTACTGTAAATTATGGCAGACTTGCAACACAAATTCCCCACCACAAATCTGCCCCAATGTTGCCATATGTGAACATGGTTTACTACCTGTTGTTTGCCAGTTAACTTTGAGTCAGTATCTTAGAAATGTGTCTTTTGCAGATATGAGCGAGAGGAAGCATTTATGGCTTTGAATTTAGGGGTGACCTCCTGCCAGAGCCTTGAAATCTCCCTCGATCAGTTTGTGAGGGGGGAAGTGCTCGAGGGAAGTAACGCATATTACTGTGAGAAGTGCAAAGAAAAGGTGAGTGTGAGGTTGCTGAAGAAATACATTTTATATGCATTGATTTCAAAAAAAGTTGATCAGTGATGTGAATTCATTTCTTGTTTGCAGTGATAAAGTCAGTATTATACTCCAGAGCTGTACTTATAATTCTGCTGGTGGAGTCACTGTGGTTTTAAATTAGTTTAACTATTCATAGCTGCTGGGGTTTCTGTTTATATGCTTTCTAACTGTTTCTAACCAGTGATTATAGTGAAAGTAGCTCCTTTTCTGTAAGATAAAAATATGCTTTTAACCAAATGCCCATCTGGAGCTTAAAGAGGTTTTGCCACAAAGTCCTTTCATGTCTGCTTTATCCAGCTTCAGCTTTCAGTGTGCTCAAAAGGTGTGTTTTGATTTGTTTGACCTGCATAGCATGTGACCCAGCAGGCTGACATTACCATGCCTTTCCCTACAGTGTTCTCACTCTAGTCAAACAAAGGTCTGTTTATGTAAAGATCTGTGAGGAGCTACAATGTAGCTGAGTGGTTAGAGCTCCTGCCTTCCGACATAGGGGTCCTAGGCTCAAATCCCTGCAGGAGCCTAATATGGATTTTTTATTTTTTTTTGTCTCAATGCACATGCCTGATTGGGATTTTTTTATTTTTTTTATTTGCACTGTTTGTGCAAATAAAATACAGAAGACAGGACTAAATGACGACCTGGGTTGAACATAGCGTTGGGGTGTTTTTTTTTGTTGTGTGTGTGTGTTGGTGTGGGTGGGTTGTGTGTGGGAGTGTGTGTGTTGTGTGTGGTGTGTGTGGTGTTTTGTGTGTGTGTGTTGTGTGTGGTGTTTTACTAGGCAGGGAAAGACTGACCAAGCTCCTGAGAGGTGTTTCCCTGAGCATGTGGGGCCCAAACTGGGGCGTCTTGCCCCCGGGCGTATCTTCGGAACGCTGTGCACTATGGATCACTAAGGACACTAACTCAAAAATGCCAAAATTTTTTAATAATGATGAAAGGGTTTAAAATTTTTTTTAGATATTTTGCAAGCTTCCCACCTCAATTTTACTTCGTTGCAAAACCCTTTTAACATTTTAAATTTCCTTAAGACAACTGTAAGAAACTTGCATCAATCTTTCCCCAGTCCTATCTCTTTTGATGGGGTTTTGGGTTTGACTGGAAAGTGACCTCTATTAAATATGATGAGCAGATCAAGGTAGAGTACAGAAAAAAAAACCCGTGGCAAATACATCGACTAGCCCAATTTCTAGAGGTCTTCATCACATCTCCCCCTTTTTCCCTTTTATTTTTTCCTATTCCCCTTTGGGGTGCTAAACATGGAGCCATATACTGTATCCGGCATGGCCCGTCAGGACTCCTCCTCTGAGGTGGGAGACAACGGGAGGCATGCAGACCCCAGCGGCGGGTCTCCACGTAAGAAAGTGGCGCCAACAGAAAACTACGAGTTGGTCGGTGTGATTGTGCACAGCGGTCAGGCTCACGCCGGTCACTATTACTCCTTCATTAAAGATCGCAGGTAATTTAGTACGGCACTTTTGAGTTGCACAGGGATTTGCATTGCTTCAGAGTCTCATCGCTACTTGTGTTCTGGCACAGGACGTGTGGCAAAACCAAGTTTGGATAATTTTCAACGACACAGGTGGAGGTTTGATCGAACGATGAAAAACCCGATATTAATGCTTTGTGGAGAGACAGACCAAAAGTCATATCGTGTAAGTTTTTGGTCCTCGTTACTATAAAATCAAAGAAATATCCATGGACCAGTGAAGGGAAGCTGGGATACATGAAAAACAACCATTGACCTTTCTTCTGTATAGCCAACCCATACCCAAAATTTCGCCGCGCTACGAACCCTACAACTCTTTATCAACGTGTGGACCAAATTCCCAGTTTTTACCAAAGAAGACAGAGTCACTTTTACCCAGGGGGCCCCAGGACTCACTCTGTATACCCGCCCTCCTGCAATTTGTGCTTTCTTCAGCGGATAATTTTTTGTTCTATATAAATAATGGGCAGCTTTGTTGTCTTGCAGAAACGGTATCCTGAATCTAACCTTCTCTGCAGTTCTATGTATGTTTTCAATGTACTAATATGAGCTTTTTCCCCTTGGGTTTCCCATGAACTTCAAAAAGGGGGAAAAATCCTTTCCCTTTAGGAGAGAACCAATAAATGGTCGGGTGAGGGTTTACTTGCCATTCAAACCCCCAAGACTGTTTTGCTGAAGCAAAGCTTATGGGAAAAGAGCTGAGGAGCTCCACAGCGCACTCTATTGGATGTAGTTATCCTCAGCACACATGTAGCTCGCAGGAGTCTAGCAATGTGAAAGGGATTTAAGCCAAACCAGCTAAGTTCAACTACAGACAACTGTTTCGGGGTATTTGCCCCTCTACGTGAGATATGTTAATTATAGTATACGCTCCTGAGGGCAGGAACTGATGTGAGTCATGACAACCTGTGTACAGAGTATTTAATTGCTGGAATTTCTTAAAGGGGTGTTCTCACCGTGTTGTTTCACAAAGCCTGCTCTTTACTACCAGGTTCAGGTTCCCACTTCCTGTTCAGGGTGTGGGCGGTTCTACAACAGTGATTGACATCTCAGCTCTTCTATTCCTAGCTGAGCCTGTAAGAAGGACATTAATGATGGAAGGGTCTAAGCAGCAAGACTGAAGGCTACAGTGCTCTAAAGGGTTAGCTGGAAAGATAAGCTACTGTGCTGCTAAGACACAGAGATCAATGTCATTATCCCTGCCACTACTAGAACAGAGAGAGATGGTTGGTAATAAGGGAAGCTTGTGCACACAATCAGGAGACAAGAACTGCTCTTGTTCTGAAAGGAAGTAAAATCAGAACAGCAATGCATTTGGTAATAGTTTTTATTTAACTTTGCCTACTTTTTTTTTGTTATAGGGCTCACAACTGAATTATATTAAACTTTGCAGTTGATAATGATTAAAAATTATTTACCTGTGCTGCTGTGCAAAACCAGGCAAATAGGCTTGTCTTCCCCTTCTTCCCCCCCCCCCACCCTCCTCCCAATCCCCTGCAAACCACCTGAAGTTCATTGATCACATGGCCTTAGTGAACATTTTGTCATCACTCAGTGTATGTGCGCTGAAAAAAGGCTCAGCTCAGAAACAACCCCTGTGGTGGGTGTGACCTGAGCAGAGAAGGATTTGGATGTATTCACTCTTTCCAGCCTGTAGTTTGTAAGTGAATAGAAGGAATTACATTACAGTAATTACAGGGGAGGTGGAAATGTTTATCACTGAGTCCAGAAGGCAGCAGAGGACAGCAGTTCAGAGCGGGGGAGGGTGGGGGGGGGTTGTGTACTGCTGTCATGAAAATGATGACTGCAGCTTTGTACACGTTACACAGTGACTCATAAGTCCTAGCTATCATCATTATCATGACCACAAGTACGGGTGGTCATGTGGCATTACATACTTATGTCAGCACATACACCCTAGCAGTGATAACTGTGAAGTCCTAGATTGCAGTGCAGTCTGGAACTTGTAGGAAAGAGATGCTGGAGAACTAGTGATCCTCCCATGAGCAGGAAGTTTCACTGCAAAAAGTGGATCTCATGATGGATGAATAAGGAGGCAAAAGTAAAGAAACACATGAAGGTAGTGGAATGTCTTTTCAATATAAACGCTGTTTATAGTGTTATCTGAAGTCTTTAAATTCCCTGATAACCCCTTTAAAGTTAGTCAATGTAGTGCTAATACCCTTTTTAAGTTTCTTCATCAGCCAGTTATTTATTTTTTTAGTTAAAATAGTAAAATGTTTCCTGATGTCATGCTTTTTAGATCTGCACCATCATCTCCTGACATTTCACCCCAGTCCTCTCCTCGGCCTCATCGGACCAATGATCGCCTCTCTATATTAACCAAGCTGGTGCGAAAGGGGGAGAAAAAAGGTCTATTTGTAGAAAAGATGCCACTTAGGATATACCAGGTACTGTGATGTAAGACCTTCTGTAGTGTCTGTGTTATTTGGATATCTGGCCTGTGACAAATTAGTGAGTGATTGATTCTAATTGTTAAGACCTGTTTCTCTGTTCTAGGACTGTCAAATATAAATGAGACTAATAAATGTTACATGTTGGGGAGAATATTGGGGTCTTTGACTGTGGTTGAGAATTTCAGTGAAGCTGGGGGGATGTTGCTAAAGTAGGGAAAATAAGATAAGTTTTCCCACCTGCAAAGAATGGAGAGGTCTGTAATTTTTATCGTAGTTTTAACGGTAGACTTTAATTGTGAGAGACCGAATCTAAAATAAATCCAGGAAATCACATTTAATGACTTTGAAATAAATAATTAGCACTTTTCTGCATGCAAAAGTTATGTGATTCAATAGAAAAACAGAACTTTTTTTGGTACATAAACCTTTGTTTGCAGTTACAGTGGTCAGACGTTTCCTCTAGTTCTTGGCCAAGTTAGCACACACTGCAGCAGGGATTTTGGCCCACTCCTCCATCCAGATCTTCTCCAGATCTTTCAGGTTTCAGGGCTGTCATTGGTCTACATTTGAGTTTCTGCTCCCTCCAAAGATTTTCGATTGGGTTCAGGACTGGCCAGGCCAATCCAGGACCTTGAAATGCTTGTTACGGAGCCACTCCTTAGTTGCCCTGGCTCCTTGTTGGGGTCATATTCCTGCTGGAAGACACATCCACGACCCATCTTCAATGCTCTTACTGAGGGAAGGAGGTTGTCGGCCAAAATCTCACGATACATGGCCCCATCTACCCTCCCTTCAATACGGTGCAGTCATCCGGTCCCCTTTGCAGAAAACCACCAACGAAGTATGATGTTTCCACACCCAGGCTTCACGTTTGGGACGGTGTTTTGGGGTTGTATTCATCCTTCTTCTTCCTCTAAACGAGGAAGAAGTGGAGTTGATACTAAAAAGTTTTATTTTGGTCTCATCTGACCACATGACCTTCTCCCACGCCTCCTCTGGATTTCGATGGTCATTGGAGAACTTCCATCGGGCCTGGACATGTGCTGGCATGAGCAGGAGGACTTTGCGTGCCCTGCAGGATTTTAATCCATGACGGCGTAGTGTGTTGCTAATGGTAATCTTTGAGACTGTGGTCCCAGATCTATTCAGGTTATTGACCAGGTCCTCCTGTGTAGTTCTGGGCTGATTCTTGACCTTTCTCAGAATCATCCTTACCCCACAAGAGGAGATCTTTCATGGAGCCCCAGTCCGAGGAAGATTAACAGTCATCTTGTGTTTCTTTCATTTTCTAATAATTGGGCCAACAATTGTTGCCTTCTGACCAAGCTGCTGCCTATTGTCCTGCAGCCCATCCCAGCCTTGTGCAGGTCTACAATTTGTCCCAGTTGTACTTCTTGCAGGTTGGAAGGTGATCAAATACTTATTTCATGCAATAAAATGCAAATTAATTATTTCAAAATCATACAATGTGATTTTCCGATATATATATAATTTTTTTTATTTTTTTATTTTTTTTTTTGCTACTTATTTTTTTAAGATTCTTTTATCCACGATAAAAATTACAGATCTCTCCATTCTGTAGGTGGGAAAACTTGCAAAATCATTTTCTTCACTGTATGTACCTGAGAATAGGAGCCCCTTTCTTAGCAACATATTCTTTACATTGGTATCCTGCAGCTACTTGATAATGTTTGTAAAATGAACTTGTCTGCTTCATTTACAGATGGTTAGAGACGAAAATCTCAAGTTTATGAAGAACCGGGATGTTTACAACACCGACTATTTCAGTTTTGTGCTGTCTCTGGCGTCGGTGAATGCAGTGAGTAATGTGATGTGTTTTTATGAGTTCTGATGATATATAGGCAAAACCAGGGCTTATGAAATATTACAACATTCACAAGTAGGAGACCGGGTCTATAATTGCTTTTCTGTTTCATTTGTCCATGTAGACAAAGCTCAAGCATCCAAACTACTCCTCAATGGCCAAAGTCAGTTCACAGCTAGCCATTCAGTTCCTCTTTCACACCTATTTACGGACAAAGAGGAAACTCAGGTGAGGAATTGGACTCCTCCTCTCTTGTAATGACATCAGTGTTAACTAAAATGTTTCTATACACTGACAGCAAGCAGATGTAATCATTTAAGCAACATTGAAATTACGATAAACCTTAAATCGCCTTTTTCAAGCCTATCATTCTCTGCTATAGTTACTGTATATACCCAAGTATAAGCCAACTTTTTCTGCACATTTTTAATGCTAAAAAAGCTTCCCTCGGCTTATACTCGATTTCATATGTTATACAAGTTCTATGTATCCAAAGTACAACTCGCCTCACCCGAAAGTGCTGGAGTGTGCTTCCAGGACCTGTGATGATGTCACATGGAGGGGGGGAGTTTTGTGATGCTGCTCATTGTATGTAGAATTCTGCTATACTGGTTGTGATTACTTCTGGATCAGCTGAAGCAGAGCTGTGTGTAATGTGCGTGTAGCAGATCCTTATGTGTATAACGTGCATATAGCTGAGCTGTGTGTGTGTAACGTGGCTAATTATTGAGGACAATCATTTCATACAGCGTGGCTCCAAGTCCTTTAGTTGCTGCTCTTTGCTTTTGGGGGTCTGGTGGTTAATGAAGGGGGGTCACTTACTGGCTGCATTTCCTACCCCAGGCTTTAAGGCCAAATCAAATAAATTTCCCCCGTTTTTTTTTGGAAAATTTGGTTTCCCGGCTTATATTCTGGTTGGCTTATACGCGAGTATATACGGTAAATGTTTTCCCAACCATCTTTTGTATTATGCCACATCCAATCTGTATTGATTGCAGGACTGACACTGAGGAATGGATTGCAACCATCGAGGCCTTGGTTACTAAGAGCTGTGAAGCCTGCCAGTGGCTTGTGGAATATTTTGTTGGATCAGAAGGCAGAGAACTCATTAAGTAAGTTTGCAGTCCATCCTTACCATTGAATCATTATCTAATTTTAGGTCTAACATTCTGCACTGATTAATTCCCTAATATATCTTTGAGTTGTTTTTCCCATTTACGGAAACTCCAGTTTCCCCCTGCTGTCATATCACATGATTTAAAATTTGTGTGTGCAGCCCCCCCTAAATAGGTGGAGCTTACTGTAGACAGTTATTGAATTCACTGTATAATAGAATGCAGTAAACTCTTGCCAGTGATGATTGTACATAGCCAGTTTGTTACACATATGTAGGTGTATAACTGGTATATTTGTATGTATAGAGATTAAATAAATGTAATAAGCATATTAATTTCTTTTGACATCGGTGTTTTGTACCTAACAGGGTTTTTCTCCTGGAGTGCTGCGTCCGAGAGGTCAGATGTGCTGTAGCCACTATTCTAGAAAAGACACTAGTGGGTTTCTTTACTGAACCCGAAAAAAGGTTTTAAAGTTTTTTTTTGGGGTTCTGCCCCCTTGGGGGGGGAATAGAGATACTAAATTTCCCTCTTAAAGTCTTTTATGTCATACCCCAAAGGTTTAAGGAGGGTTTACCTGTTTAAAAGAGATGCACTCAGCCTGCTGGAAAAAGGAAATTTCCAGAGAATGCAAAAAACGGGGTCAGTACTTCTTCCTCTTTTTAACAGTTTTTTTTACAAAAGGGGGGAAATTTTAAAAAATGATGGATTTTTAGGTCCAAAAAAATTTTTTACCCCGGTTTTTGGCATTAATATTAAAAGTTCTTTAGTTTCCCCCTTTTTTTTATAAACCCCTTAAAACCTCCCGATCCGGAGTGATGGGTCAACTTGGAAAATGACCAATTTCAAAGTAACTGGAAAAAGGGGCCCTTACTTAAAGGGGCTCTTTCCCCCCTTTTGGAAAAAAGGGTAGGTCAATTTATTTTTGCGGAAAGATTGTAAAAGGGGGGCCCCTAACCCCTTTTTTTATAATTTCTTTTGGGATTGGGGGTTTTCGGTTTAAAGTGTTGGCCCCTGGTTTTAAAACCCGGCCCGCTCCCATGTCTTGCTGAAAGGATCGAAACCCGTTAGTACCTTTTGGGGTATTGCCCTCTTTTTGGGACATTCAAACCATTGAGGATTCCCGGTTACATTCCCCTTGAAAAATTTTCATTATGTTTATTTTGAGAAAAAAAAAAGACCCCTAAAAAATTTTTAAACTTTAAAGTTTGGTTTTTGGCAATATTGGCGAAAATTTTTTTTTATAATATAAAGAATTTAAAAAAATTCATAAAAAAGCAAAAAGGGTATTTTTGTTTTACGGCTTTTTGTCCTAATTTATGTGTTTTATGGAGGGGGGGGCCCGTAAAAGCCGTGCATGTAAAATGGTAGTTTTAGTGCTATTTTTTTTTTTTGAAGTCGCTGGGTTTCCTGTGTATTCTAGAATTAAAGTAAAAACCAGTGATATTTAAAGAGAGTTGTTCCCTTTTTTTAACCCTTGCCAACTTAGGCCCCGGGCCGCGGGCCACCAAGACAAATACTAGTCGGTTTAAACCGGGGGATTTGTTGTTTTTTGTGCCGTGCCACGGCCGTGGGGCGGCTTTTTCCCCGATTTAAAACCGGAAAAAAGCCCCATCAAATTCACCCTTTTTCATATTCGTCCAAAAAACCGGGCGGGAAAAAATGAACAAGTCAATGTTTTTCGGGTGGGCCCCGGGGGGAAAAACCCCTGCAGTGGGGGCTGCCCGCAGGGTTTTCCCCTAGAGGCCCATGTAAAAATTTTTCGGACGGGGTTTTTAGCGGTTTGCAAAAACCGCAAAAATGTTGAAAAAACCGTCGCAAACCAAATGCCCGGGGGACAGGGCCCTTTAAAAATAGTTTCTAAAAAGGGAGAACCTAACAACCAAATGCTAAATTTTACATCAAGGTTGTATGTACAACCTGTAAAAGTAAAATTTTTAAAGTAGTAGTCTAAAGTATAATTCCCACCAAAAATTTAGGGAAAGGGGGTGCGGGGCTTCGGCTCCTTTTAAAGTATGGCTTTTGCGAATTTCATCAAAATTCTGCCGGGCCCCAATCGGAAGGGGAAAAACCCGGGGAAGAAAAATTTTTGTATTTCATACAGTAAATTTTTTAAACCAAATTTTTTTTAAGCCAAAAGAAAAATCATTTACTTTTTTTCCCCCCTTTTTCTAGCTTTTGTCTTTCTCCCCCATAGAAAAATTTTTCTTATTTGTACTTTTCAGAATCGCCGGTGGAGGGCCCGGGCCCAAACTTTGGAGGTTTTGGGTTCTTGCACAATAAAATATTTGCTGGTGGTTTACCAAATTTGACCCTTTTCCCCCCCCCAAAAGGACCCCCTAGGGAACAAAAAGTTCACATTTTTAGCACAATTTTACTGTTTATATAGTGATATAATCGTCACAGCAAGTTAAGTCACCGTGTACATATATTTCGTTACTTATCCTGTATGATTTTAAAGTTACCCTCCTATTTTTATATTCCAAAAGCTGGGTCCTTATTCTGCTTGTTCCCGTCAATGGGGGACCTACAGTACATTCTGTATTTTACATCCACAGAAGAATAGTCAATGCAGCTCCAGAGTTATTTTGCAGGCTGTAATTTAAGATCCATACAGGATAAGTTTAAAGTATGTACAAAAGTGACTGCCCAGAGAAAAGTGAGTACAGCTTTTGGGGTATAAAAAAGGATGTAATCAGGATTTAGTACAAAATAATAAAAGTATGTACACGTGGGCCTTTCACCAGCAGAATATGAGCGAGTCTGGAGTATTTAATTTCAGGATGTTAAAGCAGGGTAGTAAGGATAAGTAATGTATGTACAAGTGACTTTTCAACCGCAGAATAGTGGGGGCGAGCTCTGGGGGTATAATACAGGATGTAAATAGGATCGTACGGATAAGTAATGTTGTACACCCCGTTATGCAAACCCCGCGAATAGTGAGTGCCGCTCTGGGAGTATATTAAAAGGATGTAATCAGGATCATTTCAGGAAAAAGTAATGTAAAGTATTTTACCAACAGTGGGTGCCCAGCAGTAATGGGGTGCAGTCTGGGGTATATACAGGATGTAAATTGGGATCATTTTAAAATAAAAAAATGTTGTACACAGTGACGGCCCAGCGAATAGCGAGGGGCGGGTTTTTTAGAACAATTTTAGTTTGTAATTTTGGATGAAGTAATGTATTTAGGTGACTTTATTGTAATCTACATAAGCTGGTTTATAAACCCAAATTTAAAAAAATTGGATAAAATGAAATGAAAGATTTAAAAAAAATTTTCTTTTTGGTTCAGCTCCCCCGGGATTTTTTAAAGGGCCCCGACTTGCGGTCACCACACGTGGTCCGATGCTGCCGCTTCATTCTGAGGTGGAAACACTTATGTTTATGCCGGAAGGAAAGCCTTACTTGCTGGAGGTAGGCACCTATGTGTGTGCGCTTGGTTTTTGTGTATGTGTGTGTGTGTTTTGTGTTCACTTATCTGTGCTTGCATCTTCTTGCAGGTGATGTTTGCAATGCGGGAGCTGCCCGGATCCCTCTCTGTTCTTATTGAGATGCTGGTTTATTGCTGCCTCTGTAATGAGAGATTCTCTCTCACTGCTCTGAACTTCATTAAGGTAGGGAACACTGCTATAGTAATATATTGCCTGACACTTATTGATGTCTCCATTGCAGTGACATACGATCATAGTTTTGGCGGTTTTAGGATTCTAAAACTGCCGAAAATATGATAGTTCAGGCAGCCCATAGCCTTTAATAGAAAAAACGACCTGTAATCTACACAGGTCGTTTTTATCTCCACTCATCTTACGGCGCCCGAGTATTATACAACATGTTGTATAATACGCCGATGCTTTGAGTTTTTTCATTGTTTTCCCATACATTCAATTGTATGGTCCGACAGCAAAATAAATTAGAACTAACCGTGATTTTTGCGCATAACGTGACAAAAATCGCGTCTGTGCATTGGGAAAAAAACTGTCAACTTAACCCTAAGTACAAAGGATATTACCACACGGGCACTGGAGCCTGATAAAGCTTTCCAGGATATTTATTTTTATATGATATTTTATCACTTTTTATAAGCCTTTTTTAGTTGCTTTCTTACAGTACTGCTGAGATTTGTGGAGAAACACAACTAACCCTGATAGAATCAGCTGGGTGGGGCTACACATTAAGGCTTGTTCACACGACGTTTTGGATCCGTTTTACGGATCCGTTTTTAACCTGCGAAAACTGGATGCAAACTGCATCCAAAAAGCGGATCCAGAGAACGCAACAGCTGATCCTTTTTTGGATGCGTTTTGCATGCGTTTTACGGATCCGTTTTTTGGATCCGTTTTTTCAATGCTTTATTTAAATCAACCTATCAAACTGCAATTTAAATATAATATAACCTATCAATTACCAATAAAAAAACCATTTTTTTACCTAGTGTCAATCAACTGTACATACACCTATGAATTTAGAACCCGCCCCCTCCTCCCTATTTTTTTTTTTTTTAAATCAACCAATAGTTTTCAAACTCAGAGACCCGACGTCCATGTGCATTCGGTGGTATGCTGGGGGCTGTGGGACTGACATTATCCTCCTCTCCTTTACCCATGTAGAATGAAGTCATTTTCCAATAGCACATTGTATCAGAAAAATTAGCCCTCCCATTAAAATGATACAAAATATAACCCAAACATAATATTCAAATTGTATATTTAATTTAAATCCAATGCGTTTTACGGATGCGTTTTTGGCATCGAAAGTGGATCCAAAACGCACCCAAATGTATGCTGCGCTTTTGGATCTGCTTTCGGGATGCCAAAAGCGCACTCCATTATCTCCTATGGGGATTTCTCTTGCGTAAAACGCAAGAAGAATTGACATGTCAATTCTTAAAACGGATCCGAAAAGCGCATCGGCGATCACTCGTGTGAACAGCGATGCGCTTTTGCCATTGAAAGCAATGTTAATCACACTGGCAGTTGTTAGATCCGTCTTGCGGATCCGTAAAATGGATCGCAAAAACGTCGTGTGAACAAGCCCTTAAAGTGGTTGTCCAGTGACAGAAATATTTTTTAAATATGTCTACCATAGTACCATAGGCACTTTTGTACTTCCTGTAGTTCAACACCAGCTTTTGGATGACCGGAAGCTCAGGATTCTGTGTCTGGACACACAGGAAACCCGTTTGTGTTCAGTCCAGGAGATCAGGGGATCAAAGAGCTTTGGCTTTTTTCAGGGCAGCTTTTGAAGCCACACCACTTTTGGTCAAGCTTTCTAAGGCTTTTAATATGAGTGAGGGAAAAGAGCTGTGGACTGCGGTTGGGAGGGTGCAAGGTACAAAGCACAGCAAAGGATCATGGGACTTATAGTTTTATAGGGAGAAAGGAAACAGTATTTCTTTTGCTACATAACAGATTGAATACAAATTGTTCCCTGTTCACCCAGACCTCCCCTTTTAGGAAGGTGACATCTGCGGATCACGTCACGCTTTTATAATAATTAGATTTGGTTCAGATTGTTTACATAGCTAAAAGTTTATCTCCATGTTGTACCTTGATTTTCACCATTCATATGAGATCCTGTGACCACTGTGTATGACATCACTGTGGGTCATGCACTTGCTCCAGGAAGGAGGGAAATGGGCAAAGTGGGAACCAGTGACCTGGAAAACTAAAAATTGATGACCTAATGTTTTCTTCCAGAATCAGCTGGAATCGGCTCCCCCTCATGAGCTGAAGAACATGTTTACTCTGCTGCACGAGATACTGGTATGTGGTTCTTAGAAGTCGTCTTAGTCTGAGCTTTGTCGTTTATCATGTTACGGATTCATTACTGAACCGTTCCTTTCAGGTGATTGAAGATCACTTCCAGCTGCAAAGGCTAAAGTTTGCATTCGAGTCTGACGGATTCCTGGGTGAGTTTCTATTGTTTGAATCCAGGATGGTCGGTGTTTAACCCCGTTTCTGTGTCCAGGTATAGTGTTAGGCCTGGTTCACACGGCTTATTCAAGCCGTAATTGCGGGACGGATTTCACCTGCAATTACAGCTTGAATAAGGGGCTTGAATAGACTTTCATTATCCACGGCGCGTATTCCGCCGGGATAATGAACATGTCACTTTCTCCCCGCCCGCGTATTTGCCGAGCGGGGAAAGGGAGAGACGGAACCCCATAGTTTGCTATGAGAACTGTGGATTACCGTAATTCGGACGGTTTTCCCAGCCGTTACTGCAGCACAGTACGGCGCGCAATACGGCTGCAATCCGTCCCCAAAATAAGCCGTGTGAACGGCCCTTTAATGATGAGCACAAACAAGAACGCGTGGATGAGGAGGGTAAGGGCGTGT
Source organism: Phyllomedusa bahiana (assembly GCA_025379985.1). Lineage (NCBI taxonomy): Eukaryota > Metazoa > Chordata > Amphibia > Anura > Hylidae > Phyllomedusa > Phyllomedusa bahiana. The sequence continues at coordinate 59,280 of JAODAL010008921.1, forward strand.
TCACACGGCTGATTTGGATGCTGAATCCATGTTGCGTTCTGTGACCAAATCTAAATGCACTTGTTTTAAATTGGAAATTATCGTGTCAGTGCAGACACTTTGGGGGCCCCTATTCCCATTATCTAAAAATTACTGAACTGTAATTGCTGCTTAGCAAGTTGTCCCATGGAGGTTGTCAAGGCAGTCCAATGTCATGTGTTGGTCCAGCATCTTGAACACCTAGCAATCGGGGACACTCAATCGGGCCACACGAATGAATGTCCACCCACGTTATACTTGCATGCTCCAGAGCCACATTTGCAGAGGATCTCTGTTCCAGCGCAGAGAGTGGTCACCTGTCAGAACTGATACTGGAATGTCAAGATTTCCAGACTTCAAAGGGGTTTTCCAAAGTTTTTGGAAACCCTTCTAGTGGCCCAGACTGCATTTAAAATGATGATAAAAAAAAAATCGGCTGCTGGAGCTCTGTGTTCCCCACCAGTGCCCCAGTAGTGATATCACATAAATGATTTTTTGTGACCATGAGCCAAACACCAGACTCTGCTGTCATGTGCCACACGTGCAAGAAGTGGCCGCTGGGGCCAGTGATTGGCTCACGGTCACATAAGCCAGGCACATGATGTCTCTACTGGGAGGCGAGTGGGAAACAACCAAGGCACTTAAATGGGGGCAGCAGCAGGAGAGGTTGGTTTCTGTATTCTTACATATTCAATCCCAGCCACTAGCAGGGTTTCTTAAAATCTTGGGGAACAACTGTAAAGTGCTGGAACAGAAGGACACCCACCATTGTAAGGCTTTATGATTTGTCCAAATTTCTTGTTCTCACCTTTCCCCTCCTGTTTCTTCAGCTTTAATGCATCACAGCAATCATGTAGACAGCAGCCGCTGCTACCAATGTGTGAAGTTCCTTGTTACTCTGGCTCAAAAGTAAGTCTGAAGCACCTGTGTGGGTTTTACACTCTTTTTGGGTCCGATGTCTCTCAAGTTTCTACAGCAGTGTTATTTACACGTACATTGTGTTCCTGTGTTTCCACTGATTATATGTATCTAGTGATGACAATGCCATCTGCCCCTGCAGAGTCTGCCCCCTAGAGACTTGTGTTATATAGGATTGATAATGGATGTTAAACTCCTGTGGTTTCTTCTCGTACTTTCACACGGCCTATTTTGCCGCGTATTTGCGCGTGCATTTCGCCGCATATTTGTGCTTTATACGCTGCAAAATGCGTGCAGCAATTACGGTAATTCATGGCTCTCATAGAGAGGTATGAATTACGCGTCGTCTCCCCAGGGCGTACAATACGATCGGAACGTACACCCGGGGAGAGAAGTGACATGTCAATTGTATGCAGCGCTTACGCGCCGCTGACAGTGGGGTTGCCCGCCGATCAGCGCATGCTTCCAAAACACCCGGCGGATTGCGTCACGTACAGTACACGTACGCCGTGTGAACAATCTTACTGTTCACAACAAACGAGAATAGTTATTTATTTTAAAGCACAATGAATTCCAGGGCTCTGTACATTTGCATACATAAGACCAAACTAAGTACAATAGTAACAGTGAATGAATAACAGCTGGTACAGAGGGCACAGGAGAGCGTACAGTCTACAAGGAAGGAGGATCGAGACAGAAGATGAGGGACAGACGTGGGGGGGGGGGGTTAAGGGGCAGCAGGGTTATTGTAAATTGTAGGCTCCTGAAGAGATGGGTTTTCAGGTCACTTTTGAAACAAGTAAAGGTGGAAAAAGTCTGGGGGAAGCACAAGAGAAGTCTTGGAGACGGTTGTGTGAGGAACTGATAAGAGGAGAACAGAGACAAAGGTCCTGTAAGGAGGGAGATTTGCGTAAGGGGAGGTATCTGGAGATTAGGGCAGAGATGTATGGAGGGGAGAGGTTATGGAGAGTCTTGTAGCTCATTGTTAGTTGATTAAATGGAATTTGCTGGGCATTGGTTAGTCAGTGAAGGGATTAGTAGAGGGGAATTATCAGATTTACTACTGTAACTTTCCACAAGTTTTGAGTGATCAGGCTTTAGATAATCACAGGCACCTGCTACCAGAAATCTTAGGAATCAGATGTTAGGCTATGTTCACACGGCTTAAATTGGGACGTATTTCGCCCCGCATTTCGTGCCGTACTGCGCTCAATACGGGGCGAAATACGTCCACAGTTCTCAGCGAACTATGGATTACGCCTCCTCTCCCCGCTCGGACAATACGCCGCGGGGGGAGATAAGTGACATGTCAATTACTAGCGGCGAATACGCGCCGCTAGTAATGAATGTGTATGGGGCTGGCTGGGAGTCGGTGCGAGCTTCCGAAGTCCCGGCGTAATTGCCGTGTGAACATACCCTTAAGTGTTGCTGCACGTGAAGTATTTTCGTTTGCCCAATCAGATCAGTAGGCTGTCCATGTGTGATAAATGGGGGTGCCTGGTCTTCCTGAACTAGAAGCTCATCTTTGTGCTTTATAAGATCTGATGTCACGTGTGAACACGTAGAAGCCTCTCGGTTACTGTTATCTGTTTTTTTGCGACAGGTGCGCTGCTGCTAAGGAATATTTCAAAGAAAATTCTCAGCACTGGAGCTGGGCCGTGCCGTGGCTGCAGAAGAAGGTGAGACGTCTGCTGCCCTGTACCACAGCTGCCAGTCTCTGTAAAGAAGTCCTTTAATGCAAGGCTGGATTCACACAATGTTTGGTGCAGTTTTTTTGATCCGGATTTGGAGTGGACTGAAATATGAAGAAAGAAATTAAACGTCTTTTGACGTTGGCTTAAGAAACTCTACCAAATACTGCATGTGTGATTGTCGCCCAAAGACGTTAAGGGCCTTATGTATGAAAACTGTCTAGCAGCAAGACTTTGTTGCTCAAAGCAACCAAGCAGAGTTTAACTTTCATTTCATATAGGGCTCTAGAAAAATAAAAGCTGAGCTCTGGTTGGCTGCTATGAGCTCTGGTTGCTATAGATAACAGTCTTACTGCTAGAACATTTTTAAACATAAGGCCCCTGATGTTAGTAGATACCAAGTCTTTTAGAAAGTCATCATAATAAACTATTCACATAAAATCACTTCCTTCATAGATAGATATACTTTTTTTCACAAAGATGAATTCTCCAGAATCAATTCGTCATGAAAACATTGCAGCCTCATTTACATATATCACAAAGCATTATGGGAAAGGAGCTGAGAAGCTCAAGCGCCTTCTATTGGATGTAACAAATCCTCAATTTGCTTTTGACCCACTGGTTCTTTGGAAAGCAAAAGGGTTGAAAGACCATTTTTCTAAGGATGTACGCTTACATCCCTTTTGCTTTCCAAAGACCCAGTGGGTCAAAAGCAAATTGAGGATTTGTTACATCCAATAGAGGGCGCTTGAGCTTCTCAGCTCCTTTCCCATAATGCCTTGTGATATGCAGATGCTTTGTGGAGTGCAAAAGGCAATCTCGAATCTCCACACGCCTCTATGGCGCTCTCCCCAAGGAGAGATCTTCCCTTTCTGAGCCATAACATCTCATATGAATTTCCGGACAATTCTGTTCAGTTGGGACCTTCAAAAATGAATGTAAAATTATAGAAAAAAACTACTGCCAAAGATTATCCTCATAGCTGAAGAAGTAATATTCTCTACCAGAGCACAATTCATACATATGCGATATCTTAGTGTGCTTTTCCACGGCAAAGACCAAGTACCGATCGAATTTGCCAACCAGTATTTAGTCTTTTTTTGGGGGGGCACATTGGAGGGACGGCTTTTGTCTGTGGTTTGTGGATTGAAGCCCCCCTCCTTTGCACCCCCATTATTATGTTCTGCCCGAAAACCGAGCGGAAAAATGAATGCCGGTGGTGTAAAAAAAACGTCCAGCAGAAAATCCGTGCAGTGGGGACTGCTGCATGGATTTTCTATTAAAATCAATGTAAAACGCTGACATTCAAATCCGAAAACCATCTGTAAAACTGACTGAAAGCCTTTGTCATGGGGACATGCCCTTACTGTCTGGATAGGACCTGTCATTTTCTCATGATGAATTGATTCTGGAGAAGTTATCTTGTAAGGCCATGTTCACACGGCTTAAAATGGGCCGTATTTCGGTCCGTAATTACGCGCCGAAGTGCGCAAATTACGGCCTGAAAACGGCCCATTCATTACGGTAATCCACAGTTCTCATAGAGAACTATGGATTATGTCTCCTCTCCCTGCTCTGCGAATACGCCGAGGGGGGAGATAATTCACATGTCACTTTCTAGCAGCGTATACGCGCCGCTAGCAGTGATTCTCTATGGGCTGGCGAGGTGCCGGCTCCCGGCGACACGGCGTAACGGCGGGGCGTAATTACGCCCCGCCGTTAAGCCGTGTGAACATAGCCTAAGTGTAATCATTGAAGGAGGTGCCGCTGAATAGTTTATTATTGCATTGGAAACCATATGCTTTTTCAACTGGCAGCCATAACGTATCAGTCTGAAGTGCAGAATTATATAAGTTACTTATTAGAAAGTTGCCTGCCTGGTAAGGCTTCTGGAAAACCCTTTCAGCTGCAGTGGTAACCTTTACCGTTTTTTTCCCCCCATCAGATGTCTGAGCACTGCTGGGCACCACAGAGCAATGTATCCAACGAGACGTCAACCGCCAAAACCTTCCAGCGGACAATCTCCGCACAGGTAACGGACGGGGCTTAGTGATGGCGATAGATTGGGTCATGAGGTCTCTCATACAGCCTAAAGAGCATGTGTGTGAAGTGTATATGATAACGCCACTCATTGCCGCCTTTTTGTAGGACACCTTAGCCTATGCCACCGCCCTGCTGAACGAGAAAGACCAGTCTGGAAGCAGCAATGGCTCAGAGAGCAGTCCAGCCAATGAGAATGGAGACCGGAGCATGCAGCAGGTATGGAGCTAATATTGTGATCTATGATTGGTTAGATGCATGGATGATGTGGGGTTTGGAGGAGTCTCGGTGCAGTCGCCTGTTGCGTTTATGAAGGTGGCACAATTGCCAATCCTTGTGCCTATATCCTCATGACCACAGGACATCTGTAGTCTAGGCATGTGTCCCCGATAGCGCCTTCTCCAGGGCCTAACACCATAGAATTGATGATTTATTTATTTATTTTTATTGTGTAGGGCCCTGATTCTCCAATGATCCTTGGAGACACAAAAAGTGACCTTGAGGACGTTGATCCTTGAACCCAGGTACAAGAGACGAAATTCTCACCACGCTGTGAAAACAAACGCACTTTGAAGACATTTCCTCCGGAGTCCACAGCTCACCGAGGAGCCGAGTCCCCCGATACTCGCCACAGCAAACCTACCCGCCAAGGTCATTTCTAGAACTGTCACAACAAGGAGAACTTTAATCATTTTGCTGCAAAAACAACGGATACAAAGTATTTTTTTCAGAATTTTATGAATTGAAACAAAACCGGCAAGTGGCTGAATTTTTTTTTTTTCATTTATTTTTTTTTTTTTAAGTTCGTGAGCATTAAAGGAGTGAATGTAAAATTGTTGCTTTTTCTGTAATGCTGCGGAGATTTTCCTTTTCGGTTTTATACAAAGTGTAACAAAATCCTTGAGCTGCATCCGGCAACTTTTTAATCTTTCGATATTAGGAATATAAAATGATGTATAAATATGTGAATAGACTAAAACTTGTACAAATTTAGTTTGGAATCAATCTTTTAAAGAAAAGAAAAAGACACTTTGTATTTAATGTCTCCCATAATTTATATAGTGCCATTGGAATCTCCATGCACGGCGATCGTCTCGCGTGTCACAGACTTACCGTGTAATCTGAAGTGTAGCTGATGCCTTATTCACAGTGGAGGTAACTGATCCGAAACCTTGGCTGCACCTGTGGGAGGAATGATGTAGTCTCACTCCTCGCTCGTTCGCACATTGTAACAGCCCCTGTTATAATGGACAGAGGGGTAAATTCATTTAGAAGGTCAAATTTAGCCAAACATCATCGTGTTGGGTCCCATTCACATCATGTTTTTGGCCTCTTTTGGGATACATTGAAAAAGTTATCCCAATGTATACCCTGCCTGTGCCATAGGAATCTTGGACTACGTTTGCTCTATTTCACTAATGTATGCACTCTATGTACAAGACACAAAAGCCTGTAAGACCATATTTTTGTGTCTGGTACATAAAACTTATGCACTTGGGGGGGATGGCGGGGGAGGAGTAAAGGTCGTCCACAAGAGACTACGTTTGCCTTAAAGATTCCTATGGCTCAGCCAAGGGTATACCATGTGATGCCACCAGCGGAGACCAGAAACATGATGTGAATGGGGCCTTAGGTGAAATCTAAAGGATCAGACTAGGAAGGGGTGCAAAGGTGGCCATACATCTTCAATAGCTGTCTGAGGAATATTTGCTTTGGCCAACAGTTATTCCTCCAGATTCCCTCCATACGCATTCAGGCATTGCTTGGCCGGTTTGTTGGCATTACGGAGAGAGGAGAAAGCTGCTGCTTTTCACCTTTCTTTGGAGGAGGCTTATTTCTTCAAAAAAAAAAAAGGACCGGACACTGAACAATAAGGGTATGTTCACACGGCTTATTTGGATGCTGTTTTGGACGCGGTTTTCAGAGCGTTTCCGTGCCCAAAACGGTGTCCAAGACGCCTGCAGTTCATTTAAATGATTCCTATGTAAAACAGCGTTCTAGTTCACACACGACTAGGTTTTTACGCACTTATTTGGAAGCCTTTTTGGGCGCTGAAAAAGAAGTGTCATTTCAATTCTTGAAGCGTGTTTTAGGTGTGTTTCTTGGCTTGGATATTAATTTGTATGGGTGAAAACAGTGTTGAAAAAATCGTCCAAAGCCTCGCCGAGAAAGGCCATGTTCACACGGCTTATTTTGATGTGGTTTTGGACGAGATTTTCGGAGCGTTTCCTCGCCCAAAACCTCGTTCAAAATGCCCCCAGTTCATTTCATTGATTTTCTTTGATATGTAAAATCTCGTTGTAGTTCACACACGACGAGGTTTTTACATGCTTCTTTGGAAGCAATGAAAAAGAAGTGTCATGTCAATTCTCGAGGCACGGTTTTCGGTGCGTTTATTGCCGCGGTTTTGTTGCACTTTCGGCGCATTTTTTGTCCTTGGTATTAATTTGGATGGGTCAAAACCTCGCCAAGAAACGCCTCTAAAACCTCTTCTGAAAAGCATGTTTGAGGTAAGGTTTTAATGCGGTTTTAAACCGCTTCGAATACAGTGTCAAAATCAGCCATGTGAACATACCCTAATCCTGATCCTCATCTGCTAGAGAGGTGGGAGGTAGTTCCCATCCTCCCCTAATAAACATCAGACGGACATCCTGTCCCTCTGAAGTTAGCAGGTTGCAGATGACTTTTGTCCTGGTTTGGGGGCTTTTCAAGAGTTTGAATTCACACCAAGCACTGCTTTGTAGAGCCGACAACACCATCTATTTCTCTGCTCTGATATTCTCTTTGGTTTGAACTCAACCAGTGTAATCTTCTAATTAAAGATCTGTGGGTTAAATAAATTATATTGGAACGCCTCATGGCATCATCGCTGGGGCATTAGTGATGGCAACTCTACCTGGGCTATAGGGGACTGATATAGTGCTGTAGTTATAGCCCAATATCTAATATTCCACTCCACGAGGTATGGGATGTACTATGCATCATGCCTCATCTCGGTCACCAGCGATTGCTGCCTAAAAATACCTCCATTGGGTATAGGGCCAGAAACACTTTTTTTTTAAAAAAAACGCAAAAAAAATCCTTCGGTGAAATGCATTCTAGAAGAGATGTGAATTTCTGTTATTTTCACATGTTCATTGTATAGATCCGCAAAATGTTTTAATTTTTCTATTTTTATTTTGTACATTTTTCTTTTTTAAGTTTTGTCTCAATCATGGAAATATTTGAAGCTGGCAGGCATCGTACTTTGTATCATATTATCGACCGCTGTGTCGTGAGCTGATAAACACAAGGACTTTTATTCTGCCCATTGCAGATACCGGTAGTAAATCTACTCCAGTTCCTTTGGACACGGCAGTTTCCTGTGTTACTTTGGCTCTTGGGCACAAGTGCCCATTTTTTAAGAACGGAGCTTCTTTTTTGTTTTGTCTTGAAAATAAAGAATTTACAAAGAAAAAAGTTAAATTACAAAATTTTGCATTTTAAAGTCCTATGCCCAGAAGAGATCCGCACTGTATGGTCTGTTCCTCATCTAGGTCCACGCTGTATTAGCTCTAGTGCGAGCATCTAACATTGTTATAAATGTCAACGTAACAACTTTGTCATTAACAGCTGGAAGACGAGCAATGATCAACATATTGAATTGCAAAAAATAGGCTCCACCTGTCATCCCTACAGGTTTGTATGTTTAAGGCTTGGTTCACATCTGCGTCAAAGGTTCAGTTCGGAACCTCTGGCACAGGGGTAAGAACAGACACTGAGGCTATGTTCACACGGCTTAAATTGGGCCGTATTTCGGTCAGTAATTACGCGCCGCAGGGCGCAAATTACGCGCGGAAAACGGCCCATTCATTACGGTAATCCACAGTTCTCATAGAGAACTATGGATTACGTCTCCTCTCCCTGCTCGGCGAATACGACGAGGGGGGAGATAATTGACATGTCGTTTTCTAGCGGCGTATAAGCGCCGCTAGCGATGATTGTCTATTGGCCGGCGAGGTGCCGGCCCCCAGCCACACGGCTTAACGGCGGGACGTAATTAAGCCCCGCAGTTACGCCGTGTGAACCTAGCCTAAGGCCGTGTTCACACGGCTTATTCACAGCGGATTTGTGAGCCGGATTGCGCTCGCAAATCCGGTGTGAATAAGGGATGGGGGCGGGCGCGGCGGGCCGCGGTAGACTGTCATTATCACAGCGCGTATTGCGCTGGTAATAATGTGCAGTCACTTTCTCCCCCCGCAGCGGATTCACCGAGCGGGGAGGAGCGACGGAATCCACTGTTCTCTATGTGAACTGTGGATTACCGTAATTACTCCGACGGATTGGCGCCGTACTGCAGCGCAAATCCGGCGCGCAGTACACCGCCAATCCGCGGACAAATGAGCCGTGTGAACGAGGCCTAAGGGTTCAGTTTCATAATGGACACCGACGGCGCCTGACGGCCCCGGTTAATTACAATGGGTCCGTAGGTTTACTGCCATGTTGTCCTTTGTTGAGATGGAAAAAATAGCGCAGCACTATTTTTCCATCCTTTCTGACGGAACAAGAGATGTAGGTTCCAAAGCATATGTGAACTAGGCCTTACCTGTAGGTGTAGGTTATACGGTAAGGGTTGTCGCCTGTGCCTTATTCAGTCCTAGCTTGGGGGAGGGCGCAACCATCCGGTTAAAAATATTCCCAGCCTTAGGGTCATTGAACTTTGTAGGGGCAAATGTACATCACACTGAACGTCCAGTGTGTTCTCTGAAAAATGTCACCTGGTGGACATCCAGAAAAAGTCCATTCACTGCTCTTTAGAGGAGTCGGTGGGGCTAGAGCAGGCATCCTCAAACTGCGGCCCTCCAGCTGTTGGGAAACTACAACTCCCATCATTCCTACTGTTATGGATTATATAAATGCATGATGGGAGTTGTAGTTTCCCAACAGCTGGAGGGTTTGCCGTTTGAGGATGCCTGGCCTAGAGGGTTTGCCCATGAAAATGGGGTGGAGCAGAGAAGGCAAAACGTACCGTGAACTAAAAAAGAGTCAGGCCTTGTTCAAATCTGAATTAGATTTTGTCCGGAGCCTCCATTGTAGATTCCTTCAGAAATAATGGAAAGGATGGTGCAGCATGCTGCGGCTATTTCATGTGAAAACTGGATGGATTCCATTGCAATCAATAGAGTCCAGCATCAAACCGGTCTCGCTCCACCTCTGCCACGGAGGCTCTGAAAGGAACCTGCAACGCAAATATGAACCAGGCCTTACACAGCAACTTCTGTCATGTGAAAAATACCTATAGAGCGACAATGATTACCGATCGCAACAACATTGCAGTTGACTATGATATTTGTTGCATTTTAGTCACACTTTGAATGCTATCCAGAACTGAAAATCACATGACAAATCCTACCATGTAGCCAATGATTTAGAATAAGATGGAGGAAAATGGTGGATGCGCCACTGTCCATGGCCTGTGCCTGATACTGACTTGAATAAGGTTAAGCTGCAGCACCAGACACAGCCTGAAGCCAGGAGGGGCGCTGTTCATTATTTTGTTGGTTTTTGCCTTTTAAATTAAAGGGATCCATGATTTCTGATGCTAAAGGGATGTTCTCACCATGCTGTTCCACAGAGCCACGGGCAGCTTCAGCTCCCACTTCTTGTTCAGCCTGTGGACAGTTCTACCGCAGTGACATTTCAGCTCTTCTATTCCCAGCTGAGATTATTAGGGCATGTCCCCACGGCAACGGGTTTTCGGCCGGTTTTTCAGCCGGTTTGCGGTTTTGCAGACCGCCTGAAAAACCGGCCGAAAATGAGCACAACTGTGCTCTATGGAAAACCCATGCAGCAGTCCCCACTGCACGGGTTTTCCGCCCAGCGGCAAAACATTGAGCAAGTACCTGCTTTCGTCCGGTTTTCGGACGGAATCTGGGCTTCTCACTGGGAGGGGGGAGGGCTCATCGCGGAGAAAAGCCGGTATTTGTCCTATGCCGTGGGGATGCGCCCTTAGAGGAACATTGGTAATAGAAGGTTTTAACAGTCGAGCTCAAGGTGGTAGAGCTCCAAAGGGTTACATTTTGTCAGTAAGGCCATGTTCACACGGCTTAAGATGGGCCGTATTTCGGTCCGTAATTACGCGCCGAAGTGCGCAATTACGGACCGAAACCGGCCCATTCATTACGGTAATTCACAGTTCTCATAGAGAACTATGGATTACGTTTCCTCTCCCCGCCCGACATGTCACTTTCTAGCGGCGTATACGCGCCGCTAGCCGTGATTGTCTATGGGCCGGCGAAGTGCCGGCCCCCCGCTCACTCCCCAGCTCCCGCCCCGCCCCCGGTCACGCGGCGTAATTGCGGGGCGTAATTACGCCCTGCAAATACACCGTGTGAACATAGCCTAAGAAATATAAATAAGCTCCTGTGCTGCTGATCAGACACAGCAAGGAGTGACCTCATCAAACTTGTGTATGCAAGCAGAAGATGAGCATTGTTCTAACGCTGAAGGGAAGCAAATACAGAACAGCAATGTATTTGGTAATAGTTTTTTTTACCTTTGTTTTTACCAAGTTTAAAGCTAATAATTGTGGTGAGAATACCCCTTTAGTATCTTTTTAAAGCGCAACTCCACTTTGCAATAAATTAAGATTCAGGAAATTTTCCCTTTCAGCAGTGATCTCCATGTACAGGCAGTCCCCGACTTCCACCGTTCCAACTTACATCTGTCCCTTAGTTACAAACGGAGACTTATGGGGCATGCTGGCACTTGTCGTTCCATGTTCCACAGCAGATAGTAGCTGTGGAACGACAAGTTCCAGCATGCCACAGCAGCACATGAGGTGAAAATTAGGTGAAATCTTCTTAACAGGGGCACAGACAGCAAAACAAATGTAAAAACTCCTTCCCTGCACTATACGAAACTAAAAAAATTGTGCTGGAGTTATATTTAATAAAAATACCTGTTCCGATTTACATACAAATTCAACTTAAGAACAAACCTACAGTCCCTATCCCGTCTGTAACCCGGGGACTGCCTGTAGTGTGTACAACATTGTGGTGATGCCTTGAGTAATTGCCTTATCAGCAGGGGCAAATGTGGAGCAGCCCCTATAAGTTGTTGCATTGATATTTTATCTCTGTAATATTTTACTTTGCTGCCTTTTTCTACATTTTTCTTACATTTCTGCTTTCATGAATTTCTCCCCCTGATCCTGTGGAGATCTATTGAGTAGGATTCAGCCTATTTGCATATCCCTTTCTTCACCTAAATATCCCTGCCTTGCCATGTCCTCTCTGGGGCACAGTCTTTATGACTAGCACAGGACTCTTGTGTCTGTAACCTAGAACAATATCGCTATTTCTACCTTTTTAATTATCACTCGGACATAACTGGAATTTGTCTGAACCCCGACAATATCATTGTGCAAAGGGAACTCTGGGTTTGGAGGCGTCTGATGCAGGCAGGGGCCGGACTGAAGCGTTTATATGTTTTGTGCCAATTGATTTTTATTCATTGTGTTGTATATTTTATTTTTTGCTTTGTTGCACTGATATTTTAATTTCTAGGTCTTTTCCCAATAAATGCACCATATTCTTCAATGAAATGCACCAAGTGATGTTCTACTTTACTCACCCCACGTCGGTCCCTGACTCTAACGTTCATTCATTTATAGTCAAAAAACAAAATCTGGTCAGCACATCCATTTTGAAAAATAAACGTATAGGTGCACACTGTTGTGGCAGTCAAAAGCTATGCAAACACAATACAATATCAGCAGCACTCTATAGGCACTAAAAAAAAAAAAAAAGGACACAATGTTGTGGAACAGCATTTCTGCGACTACGGAATATATAACAAAATGTTGAGGTTCTTAGTGTACATTTTTGAGCAAAACTGAATGCCCACCTACCATGACAAGGCGACCTCAACTCAGGTGGGAACCTACGCTACATACTACCTCTGTTGACGTTTGTTCAGAGCTCCACACTTCAGGGTTACAAGGTCCAGCTATAAACCTGATCTGATTAAAAAGCCTGTGCAGGTGGGTGGAGTGCATAAACCAAGATGGGAACCAGCCTGTTCCCCTTAAGAATTTTTTGGAACAGCAAATATTCTGCTACAATGGAATGTTTTATATGGGAAGTGGCTGTTCCCATCTTGGTTTGTGCACTGAACCCACTGCACAGCTTTTTAATTAGAAGTTTATGCTGGTCCTTCTAACCCTGAGTGTGGAGGTCTGAACAGACCACAAGAATGGTACTGTAGCATAGGTCCCACCTGAATGGGTCTCTTGCTGCGGGGTTAGGTGGGCATTTCAGTTGCTCAAAAATGTACACTAACAACCTAATTTTTTCATAGTCCTAGTAGCAGAATGCTGTCCAAAAAATTCTATGTCCTTTTTGACTGTTTTTAGTGCCTTGAGAAAGCTGATATTCTGTTGTGTCATTCAATAGTGATCTGGACTTAAGGGGTTTTATCATTCATTAAATGGCTCAGAATAAGGGACAGTGAAAACAAGCACTTTGCAATTAGATGTCATTGCGAAAAGCTGTCTTGTATTCACAGTTTTCCTATATTTTTTTTGTTTACACTGAATGCAGTCCGGTCAGATCCTCTCCTTGACATTTCATTAGTGAGATCATTTACATCTGTACAGGGTCCCCGTCATATTCACGAGTTATGTTTCTACTCGAGTAGGGACGCACATTCCCTTTATTCAGACAAGAAACGAATTAACACTGAATGCTTACACATCACGAAACCACAATTTGTGTCGATCCCTGTTGACTCAGAGTAGGGCCGTAGCATTTTCTCTCTCCACACCCAGCAGAAACAGACTGCAACAGATTCGACAATGAGAAAACATAACAGTTTTGTCCCGGTGCCTAACTCTCCTGCATAGAAGGGAGATCTGTGCCGTTCATAGAGCTGTAACACATCTCCAGCTGTGAGAGGAGAAGAGATCAGTGCTCAGTAAAGATTGAATGCAGCCTGTGGTATGTATACAACTCTTACAAAATAAGACTGATATGGAGAGACACAGTGACATGTGGACTCAGAGGGGGTGAGTCTCGGGAGCCAGCATGCACAGGGAAGGGGGTGATGTCACCCAGCTGGGAGGGGAAGAAACGCCCTTGCATTTCCAGAGTTGAGAAGCTGAGAGCAGTGTGAATCAGCCGAACTAAGGAAGCGATACATCCCCTTTAAAGAGAGAGCACCATGTAAAGTGTCAGTCTTCCCCTAATGCAACTATCATTGCGAAAATTTCTGTCCTGGTTCGTAAAGCTTAGATGCTCCAAAATATGTGAAATTTCGGGATGGAATTTTTCTGTCGAGGGTCAAAGTCTTTGAAGATACTGTGTGTATTGATTGTGAGGGTAAAGCCTCTTAAACAAGCTTTGTAATTCCTTAACCCTGAATATTCTGTCTCACCGAACCTCAATGTCTTATCCATAATGTTGCAGTGTGATGTCACAATCTTATATTTTAGAGATACAACCTTGAGTTCAGCAAGTATGAATGGAGGAAGCATATTTAGGAATATCCCACATTGTATTATGTTCACACTCAGCAGAATTTTTTTTTATCGTGGTCAGTGTTTCCTTTCTTCATTCCCGGCTCTCGACCATCTGTCCTTTGTGGGACTCCTGGTTTGCTTATCTGCTTGCACCCCTCTTCCATGAGGTTTCTCATGCACAGCTGTTTTAGGCCGGGAAGCATAACTTCCATTGTGTTTAACATATATGAAGATTTTCTAAGAAACAATCCTAGAGTATCTCAGTAAAAACTAGCTTATTAGGGCTTGTTCACACAGAGTTTTAACTCCGTGTTGCATCCGCTTTTTATTTTTTGCATGTCAGTTCTTTCAAAGATGGATCCAAGCTGCGCTATGGAAACACGCAGCGGTGATCTCTCATGTGAACGCCGCTGCGTCTTCCTCATAGCCCGCAGTGATAAACGCACTGCTAATTGTTTAGATCCGTCTCTGGGTCCGTCCTGTCAGTCTCCAAGATGGATCTAAAAAGCGGATGTAACACGGAGTTAAAACGCTGTGTGAACACGCACTTACACTGCACCAGCATGGCTTTGAAGGATCGGTCCCGTCAAACTAATCTGGTCCGTTTCAATGAGGAGGTACGCTCCAAACTGGATTGGGATAAGGCTGTGAATGCTCTCCAAAGGATTGGTGCAACAATGGAGAATGATGGGTCTGGGGGAAAATATATGTAAATGAGTTCAGAATTAGGACCTTGTATTTATTAATGACTTTGTAGATGTTTGGCAGAGCAGAATTGCAATATTTGTGTATGATACAAAGCTCTGTAACAGGGGTTCTCAAACTACGGCCCGCGGGCTGCATGCTGCCCGCCGAGGACTTTTATCCGGCCATCCGCCGCCAATGTTTATGTGCTGTGCAGTAAGGTATCGGCGGTGGCGGCACGGCCGCAGTACACAAGGACCCTGCTGCAATCTCTAGCTAAGCTGGCCCCTGCCGTTGCACTGCTCGCGATGCCTGCTGTCACCACCCACTATAAATTTGTCGGTTGATGAAAAAGAGGCATAAATGCTCTGGACAGGAACATAAATTTTGCCCTTATACAAAAGGCGGCCAAGTTAGTTATGGCCTGGGAATGGGGGGTTTGCAGTACAAGACAGGTTATCAAACTTAGGGTTATTCAGCTTGCAGAAAAAAAATAAATAAATCACGGGGCAATTTAATTACCACATACAAATGTGTGAAAGGACAGTACACAGATCTCTCCAATGATCTTTTGTACACCTAGGTCTGTAACAACGACAAGGCGGCATTCTCTACATCTAAAGGAAAGGATTCACCAGCATCAAAGACAGGGATCCTGTACTGTAAGAGCGGCGAGTCTATAGCACTCGCTGCTACCAGTTGTAATAGTGGATTCTTTGACCAAGTTGCAGAAGGGTTAAGATGGGGGTTTTTTTTTTTGTTTGTTTTAAAAAAAAAAAGAAAAAAAAAAAAAAAAACACCGGTTATGGATACTAGGTATAGGGGTAGTGTATTTAATTCAAAAGATTATTCTGATTATGCCAGATTTTGAGTTGAAAAGGATTTTTTTTCATTCAATTGGCAGCCACTTCCTATGGTTTTTTTTTTTACTTCCTCTGGATCAACACTGTAGGGTTATAGGTTGGATTCCATTGACCTGTGTCTTTTTCCAACCTTATCTACTATGTTACTAGTTTTGTATTTTTGAGGGGTGGGTTAGGACAGGCATCCTAAAACTGCGGCCTCCAGTTGTTGGCAAACTAGTTTGCTGGAGCGACGACATTTGGGGCATGGCTGGGTTAGGGGGTTCTCAGATGTCCTTCACTTCTCTGCTTCTCTGAGGTGTCTCATCCTTTGCCTTGCCTAATCTTCAGCACCCTCTCCCACCTAATGGCATTATACAGTTCCGAGGGTAGGCATGGCCTATAAGGCTTCTGTAAGGCTTAGGCTGCAACCTGTTTCCATGTCCCTTACAGCTGAGGTTTAAGATATGCCTCCCATCCCAAGCGATAAGGTTCTATATTATCTGTCTGGGCCCATTCTTCTAAAATATGGCTTTAAAACTCAACCAACTGGATTAGACCAGGTTCCTACACCAGGCCATAGGACACACTGGCCTTCAAGGCTATGCTTGAGGCTTTAGGGCTGAATTACGGACTGATAACGTCCCAGTCATTACGGTAATCCACAGTTCTCATAGAGAACTATGGATTACGTCTCCTCAGCCTGCTCTGCGAATCCGCCGGGCGGGGAGATAAGGGACATGTGAATTACCAGCGGCGCGTATGCAAGTCAATGGGCCGGCGAAGCGCCGGCCCCCCGCACCCGCCCTCGGCCACACGGCGTAATTGCAGGGCGTAATTACGTCCCGCAGTTAAGCCGTGTGAACATAGCCTTAGGGTGCTTTCACACGGTGCGTTTTTGATGCGTTTTTTTTGCAGGAAGGCACAACAATTAATGCTATACAGTACATTGCACAAAAAACGCATCCAAAAAAACGCACCAAAACCGCACCCTTACAGGCCCCAGCATTCACTCGATAGTAGCTTATTCACCTGCTGAGCTGGCATCATAGATTGTGAACTGCTGTCTATAAGAGTCTGCCGCCGCACAAGACGCGAGAGCTGTGTAGCGGCAGGCCAGCAGGAGAGAGTGGGACCAGCAACACCAATTATGCCACCAAATGGGAAATTTCATCAGGAAAACTAATCCTCTTTGCTGTAGGTGTTAGTACATTCTATATCAGACAGCAATATACATGTAAGCAAAGTGGATAAAATATTAAAATAAAGAAGCTTTATTATAAAAAGTGAAAATTTGTTCTGTACACTAATATTTACACAGAAAACAGGTAAAGTGACAAACACAAGATCAGTTATTCTCCTTGTCCATTAGGTAAGGATCCAGACATGTCTGAAAGGGGGAAAAACAAATCAATATTGTAAATTTGTAGAACATAAATGGTCTCTTATTTGAGGCATACAAGACCAACTATAACATAACATATGTGGGGGGGGCAGTAATTGAGAACTACTATAATACTGCCTCCTATGTACAAGAATATAACTACTATAATACTGCCTCCTATGTACAAGAATATAACTACTATAATACTGCTCCCTATGTACAAGAATATAACTACTATAATACTGCCCCCTATGTACAAGAATATAACTACTACTATAATACTGCCCCTATGTACAAGAATATAACTGCTATAATACTGCCCCCTATGTACAAGAATATAACTGCTATAATACTGCCCCCTATGTACAAGAATATAACTGCTATAATACTGCCCCCCTATGTACAAGAATATAACTACTATAATACTGCTTCCTATGTACAAGAATATAACTACTATACAGTGGGGAAAAAAGTATTTAGTCAGCCCTCAATTGTGCAAGTTCTCCCACTTAAAAGATGGGAGAGGCCTGTAATTGACATCATAGGTCGACCTCAGCTATGAGACACAAAATGAGAAAACAAATCCCGAAAATCACATAGTCTGATTTGGAAAGAATTTGCAGATTTGGAAAGAATTTGCAAATTATGGTGGAAAATAATTATTTTGTCACCTACAAACAAGAAAGATTTCTGGCTCTCACAGACCTGTAACTTCTTCTTTAAGAGGCTCCTCTGTCCTCCACTCATTACCTGTAGTAATGGCTCCTGCTTGAACTTATCAGTATAAAAGACACCTGTCCACAACCTCAAACAGTCCCACTCCAAACTCCACTATGGTGAAGATCAAAGCGCTGTCAAAGGACAGAAACAAAATTGCAGCCCTGCACCAGGCTGGGAAGACTGAATCTGCAAAAGGCAAGAAGCTTGGTGTGAAGAAATCAACTGTGGGAGCAATAATTAGAAAATGGAAGACATACAAGACCACTGATAATCTCCCTCGAGCTGGGGCTCCACACAAGATCTCACCCTGTGGGGTCAAAATGATCAAAAGAACGGTGAGCAAAAATCCCAGAACCAAACGGGGGGACCTAGTGAGTGACCTGCAGAGAGCTGGGACCAACGTAACAAAGGCTACTATCAGTAACACACTACAGCGCCAGGGGCTCAGATCCTGCAGTGCCAGACATGTCCCCCTGCTTAAGCCAGTACAGTACCAAGAAAGATTAGCAAGATTAGGGTAATTTAGTTTAGAGAAAAGAAGGCTTCGGGGGGACATAATAAATATGTTTAAATACATCAAAGGTCAATATAGAGCTCTCCAAGATTTATTTATACACAGACTGTATCTAAACAAGGGGGCATCCTCTACGTCTTGAGGAACGAAAGTTTCTACATAAACATAGAAAGGGATTCTTTACTGTAAGAGCAGTGAGACTATGGAATTCTCTGCCAGAGGGACTGGTCATGGTGACTTCAATAACCGAGTTCAAAAAGGGTTTGGATGCATTTCTGGAGCGTAATAATATAACAAGTTACAGTGACTAGGATTCTGGAGCGGGGTCATTGATCCAGGGACTTTTCTGATTGCCAAATTGGAGTCGGGACGGAATTTTTCCCTAAAATGAGGACAATTGGTTTATACCTCATTGGGAGTTTTTGCCTTCCTCTGGATCAACACCTTAGCACAACAGGCTGAACTAGATGGACGACTTGTCTTTTTTTAGCCTTACAAACTATGAAGCCAGTACATGTTCGGGCCCGTCTGAAGTTTGCTAGAGAGCATTTGGATGATCCAGTATTGGGAGAATGTCATATGGTCAGATGAAACCAAAGTAGAACTGTTTGGTAGAAACACAACTCGTCGAAAGAGAATGCCGAGTTGCATCCAAAGAACACCAGACCTACTGTGAAGCATGGGAGGGGGGTGACAACATCATGCTTTGGGGCTGTTCTCTGCAAAGGGACCAGGATGACTGATCCGTGTACATGAAAGAATGAATGGGGCCGTGTATCACGAGATTTTGAGTGCAAACCTCCTTCCATCAGCAAGGGCATTGACGATGAAACGTGGCTGGGTCTTTCAGCATGACAATGATCCCAAGCACACTGTCAGGGCAACGAAGGAGTGGCTTCATAAGAAGCATTTCAAGGTCCTGGATTGACTGGCCATTCTCCAGATCTCAACCCCATAGAAAACCTTTGGAGGGAGTTTAAAGTCCGTTTTGCCCAGCGACAGTCCCAAAACATCACTGCTCTAGAGGAGATCTGCATGGAGGAATAGGCCAACATACCAGCAGCAGTGTGTGCCAACCATGTGAAGACTTATAGAAAACGTCTGACCTCTGTCATTGCCAACAAAGGATGTAGATGAACTTTTGTTATTGACCAAATACTTATTTTCCACCATAATTTGCAAATAAATTCTTTCCAAATCAGACAATGTGATTTTCTGGATTTGTTTTCTCATTTTGTCTCTCATAGTGGAGCTCGACCCATGATGTCAATTACAGACCTCATCTTTTTAAGTGGGAGAACTTGCAAAACTGGTGGCTGACTAAATATTTTTTCTCCACTGTAACTACTATAATACTGCCTTCTATATACAAGAATATAATTACTATACTTTCCCATATATTCTATTATACTGCCCTCTGTGTATAAGATTATTACTCCTATACTGCTGTGTCCCCCCCCCCCCCCATGATGCAGCCTTGCCTCTCACCTGGTACAGCGCTCGCTCCTTCTTGAGTCTTGCATAGAACTGGAGAACATAAGGATTGGCATTCACTGCCTTGGCATCAAAATCCATTACTCGGAGACCTTCTAAGCTGCGAGCTCTGGAGAGCGCTACATACGCCTGGCCGCTCTCAAACACACGCGACAGGGAGATCTCCACACAGTCCAGGGTCATCCCCTGCAGCAAGACACACAGTCAGCCACCGAGCACCCAGGCAGCCTCTCTTGGCAATACAAAACGGAGGGCAAAATACCTGACTCTTGTGTATGGAAATGGCCCATGCCAGCTTCAGAGGCAACTGCTGCCGGCTCAGGAAAACCCCTCCGGGCACTTTAATGACCCACCGCTCCGGCTTCATGACCTCGGTGACCCCGCACAGGAAGCGCACTTTAGGCAGAGCTGAAGAGACATATGAAAGGTTACCGTATAGGAGCAGAGGAACCAGAAGAGACCGGCAACAAGATATGAGAGGGGTGGGTGGGGGGAGTGTGGATTTGGGAGCTGCAGCACCTCGTACGGTAGGATGTGTACATTACATAGTGTTTAAATAAGAATACCAGTCCCGCCCCCACGGTGGTCAGGATCCCCAAAAACTGTATTTGGGGGACCAGATCATTACACTGCAGGGGACATTTGTCTTGACCTTTGCCTTGTACCTGGAATATTCTCATCCATTCTCCATATAGCTGATCACTTACGTCTCTCTGTTCCTTCAAACCCGATGACGACTCCTCGCGCTCCATTCACTAAACCACGGGCGACATCCAGATTCTTTGTCAGCATCACCTGCAACAGAGCAGTAGAGAATCAGGGGTGCTGCACCTTCAGGCGGCTTCATTCCTCTCTAGACTCTGAGTCACCCTCTTATATAGAGAGATTCTGCAGAAACATTGCTCTTGTTTTTCAGATTTGGAACTACAACATGTCCTCTACTTCAGTCACATCCAAATCTGCATTCATAAGTTCACCATGCTCCTTAAATGCCCCATAATCAACACTTCTCATCTGTCCACAGTATAGGTGATCATGTATGATCGCTGTAGTTCCCACCCCTGGGGCTCCCACCAATCTCAAGAACAGGTGTCCCATGACCTGTTTAAATAATTCAGTGGTCGAGCACCAATGCACAGAAGCAAGATGACCAGCTCAACCGTTGTGGAGGATGCACAGAGGGGGGCAAGCACCAGCCACAGTTAGGTCCATACATATTTGGACATTGACCCAATTTTTGTTTTTGTACCCGTTTATTAAAACATATTCAAGTTATATAAAGGACATCGACAAAGTCCAGATTTTCAGTTTTCATTTCAGAGTGGCTACATTAAAATTGCATGAAGGATTTAAATGGGTTGTCTCACTACATTTATTCATCTTACCTCAGTCCTGTTTTCTTGGTTTCACTTTGAATTCAGGGGCGTGTTTACTGGCTTCTACTAGGCTGCAATAGAAGCCAGGTCTGTAGCTATGGCAACCAGTGCTGGCAGCCTATCAGGATAGCTCAAACAGGTCTGTAGCTATAGCGACCTGAGGAGCTGATGCAGCCCATACAAGAGGGGATATCCAGGAATAGGTAGGACACTGTTAATGGACACATATTGCAAAGTGACTTGTTTTTCCATGATCTTTAACATAAAAAGCAGCAATCATTGTAGTGAGACAACCCCTTTAAGAGTTTTAGGTCCTTAACATTTGTCACCCTGTTTATAAAAAGGGACCAAAAGTAATTGGAGAAATTAAATTGTAAATAAAATACAAAATTTCTAATGCCTTAAAAACCTTTGTTGGCAATGACGGCCTGAAGCCTTGAACTCATGGACATCACCAGGCGCTGTGTTTCCTCCTTTTTGATGCTCTGCCGGGGCCTTTACTGCAGCGGTTTTCAGTTGATGTTTGTTCTTCTGGAGTTTAGTCTTTAACAAGTGAAATGCTGCTCAGCTGGGTTGAGATCAGGTGACTGACTTGGCCATTCAAGAATATTCCACTTCTTTGCATTAATAAACTCCTGAGTTGCTTTGGCTTTATGTTTAAGGTCATTGTCCATCTGTATTATGAAACGCTGACTAATCAGTTTGGTTACATTTGGCTGGATTTGAGCACACAGTATGTCTCTAAATACCTCAGAATTCATCTGGCTGCTTCTGTCCTGTGCTACATCATCAATCAACACTAGTGACCAACACTCAACAATCAACACTGGCAGCCATGCATGCCCAAACCATCACACTGCCTCTGCTGTGTTTTACAGATGATGTGGTATGCTTTGGATCATGAGCTGTACCACCCCTTCGCGTTGATCTTAGTTTCATCTGTCCAAAGAATGCTCCTCCAGAACTGTGCTGGGCTTTTTTTTTTTTTAGATGTTTTTAAGCAAAGTCCAATCTAGCCTTTTTATTTTTGAGGCTTATGTGTGGCTTCCACCGTGAAGTGAACCCTCTGTATTTACTTTCATGCAGTCTTCTCTTTATGGTAGATTTGGATATTGATTCGTCTACATCCTGGAGAGTATTCAGAGACATACTGTGTGCTCAAATCCAGCTAAATGCAGCCAAATTGATTGGTCTGCCTTTCACAATACAGATGGAAATGACACAAAACAAAGCCAAAGCAACCCAGGAGTTTATTAAAGCAAAGAAGTGGAATATTCTTGAATGGCCAAGTCAGTCACCTTATCTCAACCCAACTGAGACTAAACTTCAGACAGAAAGGCCACAAACAAACAACAACTGAAAACCGCTGCAGTAAAGGCCCCGACAGAGCATCAAAAAGGAGGAAACACAGTGTCTGGTGATGTCCATGAGTTCTAGACTTCAGGTCGTCATTGCCAACAAAGGGTTTTCATCCAAGTATTAGAAATTAACATTTTATTTACAATTATTTAATTTTGGTCCCATTAAAAACAGGGCAGCCCATGTCAAAGAGCTGAAACTCGTAAACCCTTGATCCAATGATAATGTGGACACTCTCAAATGGAAATTGAAAGTCTGGACTTTATGTACAAGTCCATAACTATAACTTGAGTAGGTTTCAGTAAACCAGTAGAAAAAACAAAAATTGGGTCAGTATTCAAATATATCCTAACTGGATATTCCAGGAAAGACAGCTTGCTCCATATGTAGCGTTTATTCCATAAGTTTAGAATCATCAGTAGACAGCCAAGCAGTCGCTTACACGTTTCAGGCAACAAGTGTCCTTAATCATAGCATGATTGACTGCTCATGAGAAATGGTTAAAAGAAAAATGATAAGGTTGAATTAAATCCGTATGTTTATGTAAACAAAATGGGGCATACGTTTAAGAAGGAAAATCCAGTCCCCCTCTCTATGCCTTGAACTATTAGGGAGGACGCATCCCGATAATGAGTTGAGATGCAGAGACTGCAGCAACCGATCCACTGCCTGTAGATTATACATCAGAAAGATGACAACACACTCTGAATTCACAGGATGTACTACCTACGTACTGGAGATGACACACAGTGCGGTGGTCAAGCACACATACACTGCTGCGCCTTTCAAAGTCTATAGCGCCGACCAAGATATCTGACCACTGCCAGTTACATAGACTTGGAATAGGGCACCATCATGTAAACTCAACTGCCACGCCATATAAATAGGGGGGTGGGAGGGAGAGGGACACAGGACTCCTGACTGGCAAGTGTCTCAACTCCTTATATGCAATCTAAATTCTGGTTAGGACCCAACCCAATACCTGCGGCTAAGTGAAGAATCTAAGTGCCACGTCCGATACCGAGGATTCTGCATCTCCACAAGTGGTACTGATCCGCACTTTCCCTCAGCCCCGGCTTTTCTCCTCACCTGAGCACCTTTCTTCAGTAGGATCTGCTCCCCAACAGGACACTGCGCGTTCACCGTCTTCACCAGCATCGGGTCACTGTCCAGGGCGTCATACTTCTGCATTTCCCCTGGAGCACAGAGCAGAGGGTCTAATGTATAATTACAGCCTCATAATATGATATGCAGATGCTAAGTAGAGCGCGAAAAGGCAAAACAAAAACTCTACAAGCCGTTCGTTCCGTGCTCTCCTTAAAGGAGTTGTCTCCCCACAGGGTTTCAAAGAATGCATGAAAGAAATTCTCTGTCACTTCCTGGTTCATACTAATTTGCATAAGCTCCATGCTTGTACAGCTAGGTTGTGCTTTCAGATGCTAATTAGATTAGATTAGCTTCTCAAACTACTCGAAGGACTTCTTATCTGATCCCCAAAACAAAAGCCCTAATTACAGAGCTGTTTACTTGAGATAAATCAAGCTTTTTACTGTCTGGCAGCACAGGACACTGACTGACACTGCCTACCTGTGTGATGACTCACTCTCTGTTATCTCATTGAACAAACAGCCCCAGGAGATTTGTTTACAGGTTGGTTACTGAGGGAACTGAAATAGCCATGGAGGTAATAAATTCACTTGTATCTCTTTAGGGAAAACAGAGGAACAATGCAATATATTTGGAAAATGTCTTTATTTTGTGTTCCCTACAATTTGAAAGCTATTCTTTGTAGCGAGACAACCCCTTTAAGGAGAGATCTTCCCTTCCTGAGCTACCCGATGCCTCCCACACAGCCAGCCAGTATCTTCTCTACTCTGCACTGAAGAGGGACAAAAATCCCGAAACAGCGTTGTCTGTAGATGAGAGATACCGGCTTGGCTAAAAAATCCTTTTTGCTTTCTCAAGACTCGGTGGGTCAAAAGCAAATTGAGGATTTGTTACAACCAACAGAGGGCGCTGTGGGCTTCTCAGCCCCTTTCCCATAATGCCTTGTGAGAGCCTCATAATAAGAAATATTAGCCAACATGGCTCCTAGTGTAGAGACTAGGGGGACCCTCTATCCTTGAAGGGTATGTAGACTCATAGAACGCTTGGTATTTTTCCAATGCATCTCAAGATAGAGCAATTTTTGGATCTACTCCCAATTAAAATTCTTCCGTTTTGGGTATACAGCTTCTATGCAGACCTAGGAGTCTCTGGTTACAGACTACAATACATCTATGTAGTGGAATCCTATAGTCATGTCCCTTTTACCATATAATGGTGGTAATAGAGAGGAAAGCTCGCTGCAGTGACCCATACCAGGTAATTGTTGCAATCGTCGCTCGTTCGTCAACTCTACGTCGTCTTTGTGGGTGCAGAGCCGCGTTGCCAGGATCCCATCCCGCTCAATTTTATGATTGCCGGTCAGTAGCAGTTGCTTGGTCACCTCTTCAGTGCATCTGGGAGGTAAATATCATAACATCATGACATTCAGAGTCTGATGCAATGACAGGTAAGTCCGCAATAGGAGGACCTCTGCCAGGAAAGTTGCCAAGTGGTCAAGGCATTCTGGAACCCGTAGTGTAATAATTAAAGGGGTATTCCAATCACAGCAATTGCCAATTATTGTACAGGTATACATTTTCAGAATGCACGTTATTAAAATATACAGTATGATTAACCTAATACCGGCTTTTTTTGCGCCTTCAACTTGCTCTCATCTCCTCCATTACTGACCACCACAGTGTGCCGTCAGTGGATACTGGTAATGCAGCGTTACTGTGACGTTACCTGTGGCCCAGATATCAGAGATACACATATTCATTCAAGTGCCCTCCCCCCAGCCTGGCCATAGGAACTTATTTTCAGACTGCATTACTGGCCACCACGGAAAGCACACAGTGGTGATCAATCACCAAGGAGACTAGAGAGCAAGTCGAAGGTGCAAAAAAGGCCTGTATTAGGCAAAGCATACATATTTTTGTAAACAACATGCATTATGAAAATTTTATACTTTACAGTGATTGGCTGTGATGGGATTACCCCTTTAAAGATTTTTTTTTGTCATTTAAACCTGTGACACTACATGAAATGAGTCTGCTGCTCCCCCCACTCCATTATTCTTACCTGCCCAGACGAATGGCCTGCAGCAGAGAGATGAACTTCTTGTCAGTCTGCCTCCGCACTTCCGTCAGCTCCATAGTCAAATGAATACATCTCCTCCAGCTTTTAGCCTGGGTGGTGCAACACACGAAACACATTGGGGCACATTTATTAAAGGCAATTAATAATAGCATTTACACTCTATTCATTATGTGAATTAGACCGTTTCTAGACGCTTCCACGTCTGTTCTGACAATAGCGGGTGTGGCTTGGAGCGCCAAAATTTTGTCGCAATTAGTGGCATAAAGTCAGTGAACTAATAAAAGGTGTAAACTTAGGTTAGACAGTCTAAAGCTGCAGAAGTTTTATGATACATGTGTAAGACTGTCCAGTCTAACTTTACACTAAATTAGAAGGGAGTGATAAATCTGCCCCATTCTCAATACCGTCAAGTAAGGAAAGTAACGGGATAGGTGGGAACAAGGGGAAGAGGGGAGGAGCTTTCTGAAGGGTCAACTTTGCTGCAACATTGTGGCAGCTACTCGCAAGATATGACCCGTTTTTGGATTGCTAGAACTAGAGACTTCTTCCCATTCATTAACCCTAAATACCTGAAGTTCTGGGCCACAATGCAACACTTTAGTCACCATCACGCAGGACTTGCCTGACCTGTGGGCTGTAACATGGGGTTGGCCGACTCATTTTACTGGGGATTCCCACCTGGAAGCAGAACTTTGTCTGGCTCGAGGCTTGAGTCACCGGCGGAAGCTGCAGAAAGTCTCCACAAATGATCAGCTGGATCCCACCGAAGGGCTCATCTTTTCCTCGGACCGCCCTCCTGATCAATATACAGCTACACCAACTGCCCCCCCCCCCACCACCCAACAACCCCCATACCCCAGATCCCTCCTACCCCCGGCAGCAATAAATGAACTCCTCTACCTGGCGACTGCCTCCAATTTATCAAAGAATTCCCCTTCCACCATGGAGATCTCATCTATGATTAGGTGCCGGCAACTTATCCAGTGCTGACGGACTCCCGGTCTTTTGGCCAACTCTATACACTGCTCCAGGGCAGCCTTTCCAGAACCAATCCCTATAAACCAAGAGAGATTGTGCAGACATGAGGAAAAGTCAATAAGGAATCACAGAGGACAAATCTTCATTATGGGATCAAGGAGGACATATGGCCAAATGACTAAACCACCATTAGAGTGAGATAAAACACATGCATGGAGCTCCCTCTAGGGGGTAGCTGTAAAGAGAAAAAAAATAAAAATCAGTTTACTGTCTATGCAGGGGATTTAGACATTTGCATCTAAAAAATTGAGCTCAGACTCATATTAAAAAAAGTAATAAGATCCACAGTTGTGCAGTAAATAGGTACAAAGACCATAAAGTGCTTTAACTTACTGTACACTAGAATTGTGTCCCCTACTGGCCACCTACACAGTTGGCGAGTATTGATCCGTATTAATACTAATGGACATTACAATATACAGCTATTCCTCACCTGCAAAGGCATGTAGTGTGGTGCCACCAATATGACAGGCCGCCACCCCGGTACTAGCTGTGGCATAAGTGCTTTTAGGAGGCAGAGCCCCAACGATTCTCTTCAGGAGATACGATTTCCCAGTGCCTGGAAAGAAGGAAACAAGTGCAGGAACTTTACAAGGTGGAAGCAGCAAGACTATAGGAAAAGAGCCCGTCAGGTGGTTTATGTCGCCCTATCTGAAAGCAGAATGTTATACAGGAGAGAAGCTATAACCCTATATATATATATATATCACAGACCTCAGCTTCTCTCCCTCTATCATATAACCCTATATATCACAGAGCTCAGCTCCTCTCCTCTATCATATAACCCTATATATCAGAGCTCAGCATCTGTCCTCTAGCATGCAGGTCGGCTCGCAGTTTGCAATGGGCAAACCATCTTTGAGTAGGGAAGGTGGCGCTTGCAGCCGTCTTCCCCATTCATGTTTATGGGAGTTCTGAGTATAGCCCAGAACACTCACTTAGCTGTATACGGGACTCCCATAGAAATTAATGGGCAGGACAGCCGCTCATAGTAAAACCACTTATAGGTTTATACTACATCGTGTCTGATGAGCTATATTTGTAAGATTTGAGAACTGCCTCCTCCAACCTGCACTTCCTGTGAAGAACACATTCTTTCCGCTGAGGACGGTATTGAGAACGGTGGACTGCTCGGTGGAGAGCTGCAGCTGCCGGGGCAAGGTCAGAGCCGGCTTCTTGCTGGGGCGGAGATCAGAGATCTAAAAATTGAATAAAAAAGGAGATTATGTAATGTACATAGAATACAACAATAAACCTATCTGCAGACCGCTCACACATCTCATGCTCTCTTCACGGCTGCTCTTTCTTGGTCATGAATGAAATGGCAGAACAGGAGGAGTAGAAATATTGTCTCCCAACAGGAGGTACCATTTATGCAAAAGTAACTCCTTACTTATTCTGTACTGATCTGGAGTTATAGCCTTTATTATACTCCAGAGCTGAATTCAAAATTCTGCTGGTTATTTCAAATAAGGGCTGTCCACAAACTTAGACAGACAGACATCCCCTCTCAGCTTGTCTGAGCTTATAGAGAGCTTTTTCTTACACTAGTGATTTGCATACTTACCAAAATGTATGAGCTCTGCAGACACTGAACAAGCAAAGAATGCTAAGAGATTTTAGCTCTGAAGCTTGAAAACTTGTAAGTGATCCTCTAGAATATAACAGGATAGAAGTAATGTATGTACACAGTGACTGCACCAGCAGAATAGTGAGTGCAGCTCTGGAGTATAATACAGGATGTAACTCAGGATCAGTACAGGATAAGTAATGTATGTACACAGTGACTGCACCAGCAGAATAGTGAGCGCAGCTCTGGAGTATAATACAGGATGTAACTCAGGATCAGTACAGGATAAGTAATGTATGTACACAGTGACTGCACCAGCAGAATAGTGAGTGCAGCTCTGGAGTATAATACAGGATGTAACTCAGGATCAGTACAGAATAAGTAATGTAATGTCTGTACGCAGTGACTGCTCTAGCAGAATAGTGATTGCAATACAGGATAAAACTCAGGATGGATGAGTAATGCAATGTATGTACACACCAGCAGCAGAATAAGGAGTGCAGCTCTACCATAAAATACAGGATCAGAAGAGGGGGACGCGTGGTCCTGTAACTTACCATACTGTTCTCAGATGACACCGTCCTTGGCCGTTTCTGTGGACATCGGTTTGCAGCATTGGCTCCTCGGTTACTTAACCCTTTGCCTTTCACAGGGGTCTGAGTGTTGACTTTGGCTCGCATTTCATTCACCTGCTCCACATCCTTCTTTTGTACTGGACTGATGGTCTCAAAAGTGCGTGGAAGCCCCGACAGCAGGCGCATGCGCTCGTTCACCGGCTTCTCGCCCTTCGCCGCCTCGTGCTTGATGATCAGGGTTCTCATGAAATGCTTCAGCTGGTCCGAGGGGCAGTTGGAGATCAGCAGCTGGATGTTGTCCGGCTGCAGCACGATGGAGCTCTTGCCGTCTCGGATGAAGCGAGTGAAGGTCTGGATTTGCTTCAGGATAAAGTTTTGCGGTAACTTCCCATCACTGACCTTCAGCACCAGCTCTCGGAACTCGTTGCGTCCCAGCGAGGTGCAGGCATTACGGATAACCTTACGTTTCATCGCCTGCCCCGAGGCGTTTAGGTATTCGATGGTGACGGCGCTCTGGATCTCTGCGGTCAAGTGGTTGGCTACATTCATCTTTCTGTAAGGAGAAGGAGTCAACGTTACAGTCATCGTCTAGTCTATGGGTAGACACCACGGTCAATGGAGCGCCCCCCACCAATCTAGACCCCCTTCCTTCAAACCAGCATTCTCTCACTCCTTGCCCAGTTTTCCTTGGTTCCACCTTTACCACCATTTTGTACTTTAGTCAGAAACCCAACACCGTAATATTCCAGTGATCCAGCAACATTGCTCTGGACCATGGAGGCTCCATTCTTACAGAAACTTTGTGGATAGAGGTCGAAAAGTAGAATAGTTCAGAGACGCGAAAGTCACTGAAATAAACCCTCAGACCTGGAACATCTCATGACTTGTCTGTTTTAGCAAACCCTTGTATCGCTGTCCTACAACAATTCTGGGGCATCTTCTCTTATAACTCTGTGTTGTACTGTTCTTCCTTCTAGGAATGGATTGCTGAATCTGCCAGGACATACACGCGTGCATGTGTGTGATAGATAGATAGATAGATTATATATATATATATATATATATATATATATAATTAGTGTATCACTGCTATCAGGGGACACAGAGACTTGTAGTGTCGCAGCAGCTGTTGAGTCGCAGGTTGCATGTCACCAATAAGGTTGCTGAACCTTAAAGGGATTGTCTCACTACATTGACTCATCCTGTTTTCTTGGTTTCACTTTGAATTCAGGGGTGTGTTTACTGGCTTCTACTATGCTGCAGCAGAAGCCAGGTCTGTAGCTATAGCAACCAGTGCTGGCAGCCTATCCGGATAGATCAAACAGGTCTGTAGCTATAGCGACCTGAAGAGCTGATGCAGCCTATACAAGAGGGGATATCTCAGAATAGGTAAGACACTGCTAATGGACATATATTGCAAAGTGACTTGTTTTGCAAGATCTTTAACATAAAAAGCAGCAATCCCTGTAGTGAGACAACCCCTTTAACACACAGGGACTCGGACTGTAAGCTCTTGTGTGTAGGGCTCTCTCACCCCTCGTCTGAAGGGTTAGCAGGGTTATCCAGCATTATAACAGATGGGCCTGTTCTGGAGATAAGGTCACACTGCATATATGATTGTTGGGGTCCCAGCTGATCAGGATGGTCAGGGCACTGCTCATACTCAACATAACTTTAGTACTGGCAATACCAGGCATTATAGTGCTGTCACATTCACTTGAATAATGTAATAAAAATTTTGGGGATGCAAGCACATATAAACCCTGACGAGGCTGCAGCACTCACACCACCCCCATGGCCCCCTTGTTCAGCGGATCAATAGGGATCGTGGGGATTAGACCCGATTATCTTATATTAATGAAGTCGTGCCATCAATTCTTTATGGCTGAATAACCCCTTTAATTAGTTTGTTACTATTGAGTGCCTGACAAGGTCTGGACATGTACAGAGCTATGGAACATGTTGGCGCTATATATCACTTACAGTCTGATGCTCTCAATGACCATGTGAATACCTGACAGGTTTCTGCACAGTGTAGTCATCTGATGACACAGGGAGGTTAAGGGTCTGTCCACACAGCAAGGATTTTCGGATGTGAAAAATGGCTGAAAACCGCCATCAACCCTCCCTATTGACTTTATAGAAAATCCACCCAGTAGTCCACACTGCACGGTTTTCTACTGAGCGGATTTTCACACCGCCAGCGTTCCGAAAAACTCAGAACATGCACAAACCTCTGCCTGGTTTAACGGGTCGAAACTGTGCTATTCAATGGTTAAGGGGGACGGGCGAATCAGTGAACTGCGGACAAAACTGTCCCCGAAATCCATTGAGAAAATGATAAAATACCGGCCGGATTCTACGGTCATGTCTACACAGCACTGGATTCTCGTCTGACTGTACCCAGCGCTGTGTAGACCACAATGAAAAAGTCCTCAGACAGTTCTTTGGTCTTCTTTCTTTTCTCCATGCTCAATGTGGTCACACAAGGACACAGGACAGAGGTGGAGTCAACTTTAATCCATGTCAACTGCCTTCAAGTGTGATTTAGTTATTGCCAACACCTGTTCGGTGCCACAGGTGTTACAGGTGCTGTTAATTACACAAATTAGAGAAGCATCACATGATTTTTCAAACAGTGCCAATACTTTTGTCCACCCCCTTTTTTATGTTTGGTGCGGAATTATATCCAATTTGGCTTTATGACAATTCTTTTTGTGGTTTTCCATTGAAGACAAATTAAATGAAGATAATAATATCAAAGAATTTGTGATTGCAATCATTTTCAGGAAGAAACTGAGTATTATCTGACAGACTTGAGGGTGCCAATACTTTTAGCACCACTGTAATATTCCTTCAGATTGAACTATACACTGAAATACTTTTTGGAAGGGCACAAAACGCTCTGATCATAGACATTTTTTGCGTTCTAAACTGCAACAAAACATGTATACAGTATATACATTGCATCTAGTTAGGAACCAAGGGGTGGGAAAATTTGGGGGAAAATATAGTTTTTTTTTTTAATGCAAGTTTATCAAGTCCAAAAAGTTCATTAGGAGTAAAGAAGGACAAGAGGATTTTGGTCCAAAGTAGGCACTGTCCCAACAAAAAAGGGACGCTTGGGAGCTATGATCTTCCATAGAGTACACAGTATAGAATACAGACAGAGACGCATGATATATAGGGGGAGCTAGTACATATACCATGTGTATTTTAACCGCAGTGGGTCTCATTCTACTATAGTGGATGCACAATGTAGACAGAGGATCTAGTGGGACAGGATGAGGAATATACACTGTAAACTGCCTGATACATTATAATGTCATTGATACATTCTAGAATATAGGCAGCTCCTATGCAGTGTGGTCTCCTATACTCTCCTAACTGCCTGATACATTATAATGTCATAGATACATTATAGAATACAGGCAGTTCCTGTGCAGAGCGTTCTCCTATATTCCATTATATATATACCACGACCATGTACCGTGGATCACACTGTAATCACGTGGAAGCAGCACACTCCACGCTCACACTGCCCTGTATGCCAGTCACTTACACAGATCTCCTGGAGTAGCCGCAGATCCACCTTGTTGCTGGCGGTCAGTGCTCCCACCGGGTGACGCCCGCAGCCGCCTCGGCTCTGCCTTCCCGGACCCCGCATCAAACACTTGTCTATAGATTCAAATTTGCCGGCCCGGACATCCAGCCAATCAGCAGCCGGACCTTTAAAAAATTAGCCAATCGCGTTCCAGCAACGTCACGGCAGTGGGACCGTTAAGAGCGAGGTTGTTGTTGTCACGTGACGCCAAGTGGGAGCCGCGGCGTCCATCTTTGTTATGGGAAACTTGTAATTGCCTTCAGTTATAAGACCTGGCAAAATCCTGCAGATCCTACTGATCCCGAGGTGACTTCTGCAGTAAAACCCTATAGACAGAAGATGAAGCTGTGTGTAGCGGTGAACAATCAGATTTAAGGATTTCAATTTCTAACTTATTTTTAGGGGAAAAAAAAACTGGAATTGGGTTACTGCAGGCAAATACTGCCATTTTCAACTGTGTGGACGGTGACCCCACATAGGATCCCTGGTTGGTCCTCAGCTCTGACAACTCCTCCTAAAATAAATAAACTAATAAATAATAAAATGGGTTCTGCGCGGTGAACCCCACTCCATGACCAATGCATATTATTTGAAGTCCATCTCATTACATCTTCTGGTCTTTATTACAGTGTAGATTAAAGGGGTTGTCCATAATTTTGAAAAAAAATATCTGCTGGATGGGAGGGGTAAGAGATAAAAATAAAACCATTGTCTAACTACAAAGATTAGCTTTCAACAAATAGGGAACAAATACCTTCCTCTTGATTTTTTCCTGGTCAGGAGATTTTATCTGCTCTCAGTACACACAGGTTTCTATGGTTACCGACCACCTCTCCGCTGCTCTTAGCTGTTGGCTAAGGTATGTGGACGATGTCTTCCTTTTCTGGTCTGGGACAGAGCCAGAGTTGGAGGACTTCGTTAAATTTATCAATGATATACATCCATTGATTAAATTTACGATTACAAAAAATCAACAGGTTATGACCTACTTGGATGTCATGGTTAACAAACAGGGCGCATCATTGACTACCACTCTGTTTACAAAAGATACAGACACTAACAAGCTTTTGCACAGAAGTAGCCAGCAGTCCCCACCCAAGTGATGAAGACTACCTGTCTAACATGAATAAATTAATTGAAAAGTTTGCAGCTAGAGGGTATGACAGGGATGAGCTTAAAAAGATAGGTATAGAGGTTTTCTCGATACCTAGAAAGGAACTTTTGAGAAACAAACAAAAAAGAAAAATGATACATTTACATATATGTCTACATATGATCGACATGCAGGGATTGTTAAACATGCAATCCAGAGACACAGGAAGGTATTGCAATCAGACCCTAAATTTGGCAGGCTATTTAAAGAGTCACCTAAATACATCTATCGTAAGGGAAAAACGCTTGGTCAACAGTTAGTATCTGCTGATATTCAAAAGAAGTCACAGACCTCCATTCAGACAAAATTGAAATCAGTAAGGCGAGGTTCATTTGCTTGTGGTAAATGCCAGCACTGCTCAGCAGGGGCGTCGCTAGGCTGTTTTATTCGGGGCTCGAGCCCCGAATAAAACACCCTGTGCCCCGAGTCTCCCGGGCTCCAGGCCTCTGCCCTGGGCCTAGAGCACCGACTGGCCCTTCAGCTGCATGTGCGTCCGCTGGACACACACACAGCTGAGGGCTTCTGCGGAGCAGAGAGCGAGCGCGTCCCTGCCCTGCAGACAGTGTCGGACCCGCAGGTCCGACACAGCGGGGCCGCCGGGTCCTCACAGCGCTGAGGACCCGCCGCGGCCCCGTGCGCCTCAGCCGGCAGCGTCGCGATGATGTGATGTCATCGCGACGCTGCCTGTCCTCGGGCGCACAGCGCGTCATAGGCCGTGCGCCCGAGGAGCTGCCGGAGGAGCGCGGGCTGAAGAGGACAGAGCGCGCTCGCCGGGGGAGTTAAGGTGAGTATGAATGTTGTTATTTTTAACGCGTTTACCTGCCTCAGTGCCCCTATATACTGCCTGTGCCCCTATAATGCCTGCCTGTGGCCCCCATACGCCTGCCTGTGGCCCCCATATCCCTGCCTGTGGCCCCCATATCCCTGCCTGTGGCCCCCATATACTGCCTGTGGCCCCATATCCCTGCCTGTGGCCCCCATATCCCTGCCTGTGGCCCCCATATACTGCCTGTGGCCCCCATATCCCTGCCTGTGGCCCCACTATCCCTGCCTGTGCCCCTATAATGCCTGCCTGTGGCCCCCATATCCCTCTCTGTGGCCCCCATATCCCTGCCTGTGGCCCCCATATCCCTGCCTGTGGCTCCCATATCCCTGCCTGTGGCTCCCATATCCCTGCCTGTGGCCCCCATATCCCTGCCTGTGGCCCCCATACGCCTCCCTGTGGCCACCATATGCCTACCTGTGGCCACCATATGCTGCCTGTGCACCATATATATACCTGCCTGTGGCCCCCATATACTGCCTGTGTCCCCTATATTACCTGCCTGTGGCCTCCCATATACTGCCTGTTGTCCCTTATACCTGCCTGTGGCCCCCCATATACTGCCTCAGTGACCCATATTCTGCCTCATGCCCCTATATACTTCTTTTGGCCCCTATATTACTGCCTCAGTGCCCCCCATAAACTGCCTGTGGCCCCATATACTGCCTCAGTGCCCCTATATACCTGTCTGTGGCCCCATATACTGCCTGTGCCCCCTATATACTGCCTGTGACCCCCATATACTGCCTGTGGCCCTATATACCTGCCTGTGGCCCTATATATCTGCCTGTGGCCCCCATATTCTGCCTGTGGCCCCATATACTGCTTCAGTGCCCCTATATACCTAACTAAGGGACTGCTATACCTATAATTAAGGAGTTGCTGTGAAATGTGAGGATTCTAAGATATTTTGTGTCCAAATCCTCAGGGACGAGTCTTGGCCGGGAGCAATCAGCATGAAGGTGTTGAACCGGATGGAGAAGAAAAGGGAAAGTGAACGACGCTGATCAGAAAAGACGTCTCCGGTGAGTCACTAAATGTAACTGCAGTGTAATCACTTATATGTCTGCAGAGTCTACATACAACTAGTATCTACCACTATATGGCCCCTGTATGGCGGTGGTATATGCAATCAGAACCTGTGTACAGCTGATAGTCACATGTGGGGGTTGCGTTCGGTCAGGGTTTGGCAGGATTATTTGAGCCTTAAGTAGTAATAGTTTGGGGTCCTGCTTTTGTAGGAGGGTTTTAGTAACAATCACTTGTCTGGTAGATTTGCTCCATGTGTAGGTGGATGTTTTGGTGACTGTTTAGGGGTATTGTCATATGAAGGTGAGAAGTTCTGAAAAAGTAAATTTGTCATTGGTGATTTTTACTGTACAGTGACTGCTGAGGAGATGGACGGGATCTGTGTGGGATGTGCAGAAAATTAGTGACAGGAACAGAAGGTTTTTTCTCTGTAAAAAAAACATCCGCAGTTCACAATGAGGCGCGAAAAATGTCGTGTGAACCCAGCCCTACCCAGAAAAACACAAAGGGCCCGAGCCCCGGATGTTTTAGGACCCTAGCAACGCCCCTGCTGCTCAGCAATTATAAAAGGCGATTCTATTCAGCACCCCACAAAGGGTTTCCCTATTCACATAAGGGATTTCATACATGCGATAGTGAAGCGGTCATATATATGCTTAAGTGTCCGTGTGGAAAATCATATATCGGACAAACCAGCAGGCCCATTAAAATAAGACTGAACGAACACAAATCTATGATTAGGCAGCTGAAAGCTAAAAAGATTGATAAGGCGAGTTTGGAGGAAGATAAGAAGCGCTTTGGTGAGACATCTCTTGCACGCCACTTTGTATCAGAAGGACATGGGATAGCGGAGCTACGTTGGTGTATACTACAAAAGATATATTGCAGAGATAGGCAGCAGTTACAGACAAAACTACTTAAAAAAGAGGCAGAGTGGATACACCGATTAGAATCCCTAACCCAGAAAGGTATCAATGAAAGTTTTAGTTTAAAAGTGTTCTTGTAATGTTTTTAACATGTGTTTATAATTAGCACTATATAGTGCACACGAGGATCCTTGCACGCATGCTTGAGAAAGGGGAGGGGTCTCCTCGAAACGTCGCTACTCGACTAGACGCGGGCCGCCCGGTCTCCAAGCGTCTCCTCATGAGCTCGTGGAGGGAGTGAAATAGAAAGGACTTATGATCCCTGGACTGCACGCTAACAAGCTGCAACAACTAAACCTAAGTATCCTCTTTTATTCTACATTGTTGCTGAAGAAGTTTTAGATTTCGAAATAAAGCTGTAATATTTATACTACGACGTGTGGTAGACTATTAGGTCTTTCTATGG
Source organism: Phyllomedusa bahiana (assembly GCA_025379985.1). NCBI lineage: Eukaryota > Metazoa > Chordata > Amphibia > Anura > Hylidae > Phyllomedusa > Phyllomedusa bahiana. The sequence goes on from JAODAL010008921.1 coordinate 96,129, forward strand.
TTACCGACCACCTCTCCGCTGCTCTCTCTGCTATTTGTCTTTTCTGAGATCAGGGAGTGACGTCACCACAGTATGCCGGACGCTTGAGAACAGAGTGTGTTATCTCTAACAAACAAAGGAGATTAAAGGGGTTTTCTAACTACAAAGATTAGCTTTCAACATGTAGTGAGAAGTATTTGAAGACTTTTCCTAAATACACTATTTTTTTTAATTCTACCTTGGTCATGAGATGAGAGATTTTATCTGCTCTGACTACACACAATGTTCTCAGATTACGACCATAATGATCCTTCCTGATTAGAGAGAGAGCAGGGAATGAGGTCAGCATGGACAAGGATATGTTCACACAGAGTATTTTTTTCAGCACGGACACAGTGACGAAAATGCTGAAAACTCCATGCTCAAAAGAGACAGATTTCTACCTCCTATACTTTTTTTTTTTTTTTTAAACAATGATTTTTATTGAGAAGAAAAGATATCATCCTTTACAAACAATCACATCGCAATATATAGATAACACTTCAATATGTAACATTTAAATGCTCTGTTAACACTTAAACTTCTCCATTTAATTATAATAACATCCATAAAAGATAAACCGAGCCAAACTTAAATAATCCCTATAAAGCCCCTCCCCTACCACCCACCAGCAACCCCGGAAATGGAAAAATCTATCACCAAAAATTTTTATGAAACCACCCTTTCCTCATCAAGGAATAATCAAATGATAAGATCACCTACCCAGTGTGGGAATTCCTCTCTTGTAACCTTTCTTCCCTATCTTAGTCAACCCAGACTTTCCCTGGTCATGTATCGTCCCCTACCTCTAGTCTGCCCAAGGACCCAGCCAACTTTTCCCTGAGGTAGTAATCAGAAGTGCGAAAGTGATCCATCAGCGCCCCTACCTCTTCATCTGAAAAAGTTTTAACTATAAAACTCTTCCACTTTTTAAAGAACTTCTCAGACAAAGAGCTCTTATTTGTTTCCGCCTCAATCCTATCTATGGTTAGCAATCTCTTGATCAAAAGGATAGCTTCATCCTTTGTCGGGACACTCTCCTCCAACCAATGTCTTAGGATACACTTCTTAGCCACCAGTAATAACGTGTGCACCCCCTTGTGATTTAATAAGGCAGGAGTCTCTCCCGTCCTGTTGTCGTTTGCCAGGATATAATGGAAAATCGTGCTTATAGGATCACTCTGCACCTCCACATTCCACACCTCTCTAATCAGCAACAGAATATCATCCCAATATGTCTTTAGCTTCGGGCAATGCCATATGGGACCTCCTATACTTTATTATTATCGGCGCCACATGTCAATTCTTTGCAGGAGTGGACGAGACACGCTGAAAAATACTCACATAAAATCAGCATTGTCTGAAGGATGAAGCTGATTTTACATTGTAGTTAATGGGAAGGGTACTACAGGAGTTTATAGGCTTATTTAGAGGCATATTTGGTGGGCAAAACGCCCTCACCGGGTCGTCTAAGACCTTGTTGGTTTTTGGTCGCAGATCACAAAAGATCAAAATTAGGCCGGATTTCCGCAGACTTTTTTTGCCTTGTATTTTTAAGCCAAAACCAGGAGTGGATCCAAAACAAAGAAGGTAACGGTCGTTCCTTATTTTTGCCTGTAGGATTCACTCCTGGTTTTGGCTTACAATCTGTACTCCAAAATGAGCATCAAAAACCACTGCGTGAACAGAGCCTGATCTGCACAGAAAATAAAGGTGTGTGATAATAATGGGAAAAGCTGAGTGATTTACATTGACCTCAGTGATAAATCTGCATGCCCTCCTCGCGGCGGCTGCTGGAGGATACAGCTTTATCAGGTCTGTGCAGAGGATTTGGAGTTTTGTATCAGAAAAACAGATCTTAGGAAATGAAACGGCAGCGGATGCTGGACCTAATAACAACAAGATGCTAAAAGATGGAGTCACTTTATCCCGCCACCATTGGAGAGACATTCTCAGCACCACCTGTGGTAAATGTACTTCACTGAGAGAGTACGGGTGCAGGGGCTACGTCCACAGTAGCAGCAGATGTCAGCCATATATGGGATCAGCAATAACTCAGATCTGACTACCTAACCCCTCAAGGTCACCGTCAATAGCAGCCAGGACAGATGAGTGGTTGATAGAAGCAACTACCGTGGTTAGCCCATTAGGGTCCCTGTGTTCCTATCCTGGGGTGTTGATTGGTTTTCCTGGCAGATGAATGCCCCAGATCTGCCATCTTTGTACACCTATAAAGGCCTTGCCAGAAGCATAATACACTGCAATCCAGAAGAATTTCAGTGTATTAGGCCCCATTCACATAGTGTCTTAAAGGGGTTGTCTCCCAACATTGATTCATCTCACCACAGTCTTGGTTTCACTTTGAATTCAGGGGCGTGTTTACTGGCTTCCATTAGGCTGCAGTAGAAGCCAGGTCTGTAGCTATAGCAACTAGTGCTGGCAACCTATCAGGAGAGAACAAACAGGTCTGTAGCTATAGCGACCTGAGGAGCTGATGCAGACCATACAAGAGGGGATATCTAGGAAGAGGTAGGACACTATTAATGGACACATATTGCAAAGTGACTTGTTTTGCAAGATCTTTAACATAAAAAGCATCGATCCTTGTAGTGAGACAACCCCTTATAAGCTCCCGTTCATGGTATCTGTCAGGATACCATAAAAATGTATACAGATACCGCGGCGGGGCCCTTGACGTCTATAGGACAGATGTAGTCCTAATTGGATTATGTTTGCCCTATTTAGGGAACGTGTGCAGTTACTGCACCGTAAACGAAAGCGCGGTCCAGCTCTATCTAAGGTTTGTTAAATAGGGGGAAACGTAGTTTGATTAGGAATACATTTCCCTATAGGAGTCACTGGCCCCGTCACAGCCCTGCTGAGGTAACCTCTTTCCCCGAAAATAAGACAGTGTCTTATATTAATTTTTGCTCCTAAAGACGAGCTAAGACTTCTTTTCAGGGGATGTCTTATTTTTCCATGAACAAAAATCCACATATATTAATATACTGTAGAGATTTCATCACAAACATCAGCATGAGCAGCCAAACTCTGAATTGCATAAAAAAAATGCACAATGTCTTATTTTCGGGGGTGTCTTATTTTCGGGGGTGTCTTATTTTCGGGGGGTGCTTCGTCTGTCTGGATACATTTTTATGGTGTTCTGACGGATACCACAGACGGGGGCTGAAAACGCGTCGTGAATGGAGTCCTGTATCGGTGATCAAGAGGCTGGTGAAGAACCTTTGTGGGAACACAAAAAGTGTGAAAATATAAGAGTAAAAAATAAAATGTTGAAATTCATTTTTTCTTAAAAAAGTTTTCCACATTGTAATAACTTTATTATCTGTAAAAATCTATAGAGAACCCCATATCTGGTATTGCCGGGGCCAACGCTCCCGCTATAGATGGAGCAGATTATCTTCCTCGCAGGGTGAACACTGGAGGAGCAATCACATCATACACGCCGCCAGATTGGCCGTGTTTAATCAACTCAGCTCCCAGTAAATTGAATAAAGAGAGATGATAAACTGTTGTATTTTTCTGCATCTGAGGAATCCCGGGAGAAGCTTCTGCTCAAGTCATGTCAGGTTTGGGTTTGCAGCACAACACTAGGAGGCCATGTTGCTGCAGCAGCTTCCTCTTCACATCAGGCATCTACACGGGCAGCCCGCGGGGTCCTTGTGGCTTCTACATAACCTTATGTGGCCAGACAATAGCGTCATTCAGTCGCCATAGAAACCACCTCTGACCCTTCTCGGCTGCAGGCGGACGCACTCTGGGTCCTTGGTTGCTATGGTAACCGCATACATCCGCTCAGGCGCGGCCAGGGCAGCCTGAACGGTTTCCCTGGAAACGGGACGCACAATCACAGCCGCGCGTCCGGAAGATGGCGGCCGCAGCGAGCGGACAGCGGGAGAAGGCTCCGCGGGACGAGGTGTCCCTGAATGCCATCCACCGGGAGACGATCCGCAAGGAGAACCGCAACCAGAGACTGGTCACCGAGTTCAGCATCAACCCCCATCATAAGAGTAATGTATCCAGGCGGCCGAGCATTAGAGGAGGAGAGTGCCCAGTGCAGAGTGATGCCATAGTGGGTTATAGGACGTCGTTCGAATGTCTGTGCGGGGAATGCGCGCTGTAGGGGGTGCTGTCGTTGTATTGATACCAGTTTATGGCACATACCATTTTTAGGAGGTGGGGGGGAGGGGGATAAATTACAGCAATTATGGCAAAGAGTTTATTAAAAATGGACGTGGCCATGAGAGAGCGGGAGCAGGGGGTTGATTTTGTAATTTTTAACTTTTATTTGCCCGAGACTTCCTGAATATGAGGTCACTTGAGGAATGCGGGATCCCTGGAGGAATATGAGGTCACTTGCTGAATATGCTGCAGGATTGATGCATTACCATCTCTTGTCAGTTTACCGGTCTCCTCGCCCTCGCTGCTATAACAGGTGCAGGAACAGGGCCGGTCTCCAGCTGCCACAACAACAGATGAATGTTCCCCAATGAGATTATTATTTATTTTAAAGCGCCATTGATTCCAGGGCGCTGTACATTCGAGGGGGTTACATACATTACATACGTCAAACGAGTACAGTGATAATGACAATTGACACGACAGAGGGAGAGAGGACCCTACCCGTGAGGGCTTACAATCTACAAGGAGGGGGAAAGAGACAGGAGGTGAGGGGCAGACATGTCTGTGGAGGAAGTAGTGACAAGTTTAGTGAAGGTTATAGGCAAGCCTGAAGAAATGGGTTTTCAGGTTGCTTTTGAAGCTGCTGAAAGTGGAGGAGAGTCTGATGGGTTGGGGCAGTGAGTTCCAGAGTGTGGGTGAAGCACGGGAGAAGTCTTGGAGACGGTTGTGTGAGGAGCTGATAAGGGGAGAGCAGAGGAGAAGGTCCTGTGAGGAGCGGAGAGTGCGTGGGGGGAGATATTTGGAAATTAGGGCAGAGATGTATGGAGGGGAGAGGTCGTGGAGAGCCTTGTAGGTCATGGTTAGTAGCTTGAAATGAATTCGCTGGGCAATGGGAAGCCAGTGAAGGGATTGGCAGAGGGGAGAGGCAGAGGAGTAGCGAGGAGAGAGGTGGATAAGACGGGCAGCAGAGTTAAGGATGGATTGGAGGGAGCGAGGGTGCTAGCTGGGAGGCCACTGAGAAGGATGTTGCAGTAGTCTAGGCGGGAGATGACAAGGGCATGGACCAGCATTTTTGTTGTGTCAGAGTTGAGGAATGAGCGGATGCGAGAGATGTTTTTCAGGTGGAGGCGGCAGGCAGAGGTAAGGGTTTGTATGTGTGGTTTGAAAGATAGAGCGGAGTCTAGGATTACCCCAAGGCAGCGGACTGGCAGGACCGGTGAGAGTGTAGAGCTGTTTACCGTGATAGAGAGATCAGGGGCAGGGGTAGAGTTGGACGGTGGAAAGATGATGAGTTCTGTTTTCTCCACATTTAGTTTTAGGAGACGTGATGAGAAGAAGGAGGAGATGGACGACAGACAGTCAGGGATCCGGGAGAGTAGAGAAGTGACATCTGGGCCGGAGATGTAGAGTTGGGTATCATCAGCATACAGGTGGTAATGAAAGCCATGTGAGGCTATGAGCTGACCGAGACCAAGGGTGTAGATAGAGAAGAGTAGTGGACCCAGGACTGACCCTTGGGGGACACCAACAGAGAGTGGCCGGGGGAGGAGGTGGAGCGAGAATGAGAGACGCTGAATGTCCGATCAGTGAGGTATGAGGAGATCCAGGAAAGAGCCAAGTCTGTGATGCCGAGGGAGGAGAGGATCTGTAGCAGGAGGGAATGGTCGACAGTGTCAAAGGCAGAGGACAGGTCTAAGAGGAGGAGCACAGAGTAGTGGCGTGAGGCTTTAGCAGTTACTAGATCATTAGTGACTAGATTAGATTATGATCCCATTGACTGCAGTAGGAACCAGCAGGCATCAGACACACTGCTGCTTATCATTTGTGCACCGCTTGACATGTCACCAGCCGCACAAACAGGAGTGCATGACCATTATCAGCGTGTAAGCGCTCCAAAAGATACATCAGCTAAAAAGGGCTATCAAACAAGACCTCTAAAGAAGCATTTATGCTATCTACAATACATGGAAAAAACTTTGAGATTCTTAGTTCACATGTTTTGATCAAAACTGTTTAAGCCACCCCCGACTATCAACGGGATCTCAAAGCGGGTGGTCCTACTCTATTTTTACCTCTCATTTGAGTCCAATTCAGACTTCTCATTGCGTCAATAGACCTCCATTATACAGAGAGAAAGGCACCAGCTTTATAAGCATACTGCACTGATCTAGCAACCTGTGGAGGTGGGCAGGGTGCAAAGAACCATATATTAAACCATATATATATTAAAAGCAATATATGCCAAATGCAACGTATAGTTCTGCACAAAAAAACATTTCTGAAAAACACAATGTGAACCCGAGTGCCACTGGCATGGTTGCGGTGTGTGTATGTATGTATGTATGTATATATATAATATATATATAATGATATATATATATAATATATTAATTAATATACATACATACATACATATACACACACACGCATTCCAGTACCAGTGGCACACCAACTGCTAAAAGGGCTATCAAACAAGACATGGAAACCTCTAAAGAAGCATTTATGCTATCTACAATACATGGAAAAAAACTTTGAAAAAAAGATACATCAAATACAGTGAAGGGCCTTGTCCTAAAAACACATGCAAATAACACTGGAACACTCATTTTGGTGTCTTAAAAATTGGAACAGTTTTTGAGTATGTTCGGGTCACTGATTCTGAAAATGACCCCCGTTTTCCCCTATTAGCTCTAGTTCTGGGGATCCGGCGTTGCCACCTCACCAAGTCTCTGATGCTGAAAGTAGTGGTCACTCAATAATGTACTAAAGTCATGTTGGAAATTCATGTGAAACAGAAAAGACATAAATCTTAGAACATTTAGGCCATGTACACACGGCTTATTTCGCCGCGGATGGAGCGTACTCCGCGCCGGATTTGCGCTCAGTACGGCGCCAATCGTCCCTGTCATTACGTAATCCACTGCTCTCATAGAGAACAGTGGATTCCGTCGCTCCTCCCCGCTCGCGAATCCGCCGGGCGGGGAAAGTGACATGCACATATCCAGGTGCAATACGCGCCGTGGATAATGCAAGTCTATGGGCCGGGGAGCGGCGCCCCCCCCGCGCTCGGCCCCGCCCCTATTCACGCGGATTTTGAGCTCAATACGGCTCACAAATCCGTCTGGAATAGGCCGAAGTCAGAACAGGCCTAAAACACAAGCAAACAAAAACATGAATGTGCCGAGCAAACTCAATCCTATTCATCTGCATTACATATAAACTAATCACAAGAACAATATAGAATCATGTAACCAACATCTCATAAACTAGAGCTGCTAGAACAATTAGATAAACATGGCCCCACTGTCTCTGAAGTGAGTCTGTTTCTTTGTACGGCGCCGTTCTCACTTCACCAATGATTCTTTTATTTTTGCAGTGCACGCAGTCACAGGGAAGCCGATGGCATGGCACGACAACCAGAACGAGACCGCCGACGGTATGGTGATTTATTCATAAATAGTTGTATTAAAGGGGTTCTCTCACTACATTGCTGAGCTTTAAACATGTAGGTCAAGGTAAATACAGACTATTACCAAATACATTGCTCTTCTGAATTTGCTTCTCTTCAGCGCTAGAGCAGTTCTTATCTCCTGCTTGTGTACACAGGCTTCCCTAGGTTACCAACCATCTCTTTCTATTCTAGCAGCTCGGTCCAGCCATGGGCATTACCTGCTGTGTCTTATCCGCAGCACAAGAGCTTGTTTATCTTTCTTTCTGTCAAACATATACAATCTAGAGCTCTGTAGCTACATGTCCTACTGTTAAAACCCCTCCATCACCAACAGGCTCACCTAGGAATAGCAGAACTGATATGTCAATATCTGCTGTAGAACTGCCCACAGTCTGGTGAGAACACCCCTTTAAAAGGTACATTCATAGGGGTTGATCCGCAGCTGAACCACAGTATATCTATGCATTTTACTGTGGTTTTATCATTCAATGATCTAATTGGTGGGGAAGTTTACATGCAAATTTTATACTATGGGGCATCCACTGTGGAGCCAACCCATATGAGTGTACTTGAGAGGGTTTGTCTGTTTTTTTTTTTTTTTGAGGAATTTGTGTGCAGAACTGGAACAGTTATAAAACAGAAATAATCTTCCCACACTAAGAGTATGTTCACACGGACACTGAATTTTCAGCATCAAAACCTAGTCTGAAAAGCGCATCAAAAGCGCCTTTTCAGACTAGGTTTTGGACAAAGTTTTCCAACACTGTTCTCCAAACACCCATAAAAATAAATAGCCAGGACTAAAACCGCGTAGAAAAACATCAAGGTTTTGAAGCTCTCCATTGATTCCTATGGCTATTTTAAGCGGAGAAAACGCTTTAAGAATTGACATGACGCTTCTTTATCTGTGGCCATCACAGCGATGAAAATGTGCGTAAAAAGCTCATTGTGTGTGAACTACAACACTGTTCTCCAAAAACAGCACAAATAACCTGTGGACCCGAAATTCCCCTTGTGGGTAGGGAATGGTCTTCCAACAGCACCAAATCAACCGGCCCGACAATTATGGGGTGAGATATTCTATTGCACTGCACCAATCCGCTCAAAATATTCTTTAACATTGACCTTCTACAACAAGGCCTCGTTCACATGTCGGGTTTGGCCACGGCCAAACCTCGTCCTAACCTCGCGTCTCCCAACGCGGATTTGTGGCGCGGGTGCTGGCCGTGGTCGCGGCGCAAGTGGGGCGTGGTTTGGGGCGCGGCTTACGGCGAGGGTTTGCCCCCATGCAAATTAGTAGGCAGGGGGAAAACCGCGCCGCCAGCTGCGCACCAACCACGGCGATGCCCGCGGTAACACCGCCCGGCTACCGTGCTAAGGTCTCCCTGTCAAGAATTGACAGGAGAGTTCTAAAACTCCCGCGGCGTGTGAATATTAACGCGGTTTCCCATAGGAAACCATGTTAATAAAGTGGGCGCGATTTGGAAGTGGTTTTGGCCGCGGAAACCGTGGCCATAACCTCATTCAAATCTGTCGTGTGAACATGCCCTAACAGCTACAGATCTACTTAGCACAGGAAAATAAAATCTTAGAAAACCAATCGGATGAGCTATGCTTAAAAAATATATTTAAAAAATTGAGCCTGTCCTAAAAAACTGCAGTGTTACTGTACAATCTACCATCAGGCTGTAGTAAGTTAGCACAAAACAAGTACAGTATGCCATGGTGTTTACCATCTGCGCAGCTCAAGGCGCCCTGTTTATTCAGCAGGAAGCACTACACCCCCCTCCTCCTCACTTCCGCCTGTGACTGCATTGTAGTCATGAAGCAGGAAGCTCAGGATGAACAGCACTAGTGTTTTTCAGGGCAATGTGATAATCCATGACTGTATCTGTCAGCTGTAAGGACACGTGTTCATCCGAAAAATGCTCCCATTTACTTCAAGCTGAGATCTTTAGTGTTTTTATACTACAGTGACTGTTTTATTCACTTTCTCCCCCCAAACCATTTACAGAAAACTTCCTGAACATAATCCACCACGCAGCATTGGAACCAACCAAAAAATACACCGAGCCACAAACCACAAGCCAGGAGATCGGCTGGATCACATGCCCCCTGGTAAGTGCTCAGCTCAGACATTAGCAGAGGGGAGGGGATAGAGGGCTACACATTCACCTGTATCTGCCCCTGCAGATCAGCATGGACCGGACAGACAGACGGCTGCATTATCATCGCCAAAAGACGGAGATCACCGAGTACATGGAGATGGCGTGGAAGCTCAAGGAACAGTGCGGCAATCTCAAGTCATGATGGAGATGTCTGTCTGTGACTAGACGTATTCACATTGCATTCCATAAAACGAGGAGACAAATCTAAGGAATGAAGATACCCACTCATCTAATGTCCACTGTGCAAGGCTGGAGGGACCGCCAGAGACTTGTAGTCAAACATTCACATACAGCACCCAGTAAATAAGACACTGCTCACCCCGGAGCTCTGTGTACATCTCCTTACTCTATCAGGCAGAGTTCACACACTGCGTACGTTTCTGTTGTATTTCTCAACTGCATCAAAAATGAATGTAGACAAGGCATGTAGGTTTTTTTAACCCCTCAATGACACCCCACAAGCTTTTGACGGCGGGTGTTGTAGGTCGTTAATCTGCAGATAGAGGGGTTTTGCAGTTCCCAGCTGCGCTAAGAACAGAGCAGAACTTAACAGACCTGTTCCTAGAGCAGTCTCTGTAAGTGCCGGGAAGCGGAGGAAACCTCTGCTCCCCAGCGCTCAACTCTTTTATTACAGCGGTCAGTGACCACAGCATAATCAAAGAGCATTCCCCTGCTCCATTGGGTAATCGGGATGCCCGGTGACCCGATGGAGCCTGGGGAATGTTTTCACCATCAGCTCTGGGAAACTAGAGTAGCCCCAGGGCTGTCTGTATAACAAGCGTGCAGTCAGGGCACACTGTGTACTGCCCTAACTGCATCAGTATGACACAGTCTCTAATGTATTGGCATATATGAATATGCTAACACATTACTCAGTGTAAAAAAGTAAAATAGTTATCCCTTCATGGAATTCTAAAAAAAAAAATAAAGTGTAGAAAAAAATAAATATTTAATAAAAAAATTGTAGTGCCTACATTACACAAAACAAATGCAGAACAGTACCAGATAGGCTCAACCCCCAGGGAGGAAGAAAAAAAACACCTCTCCCCTCCCAGAGCATGGTCCGTCAATCTAACAAGTTATTTAGTGTGAAATGTTAATGGTGTAAAAAAAATATTTAAAGAAAAAAATATTTAAAAATAAAAATCTGCAATCATTTATATGTGAACTCAAACTATGTCCCCAAAAAGTACAACGTGTCCCGCATAAGACAAGGCCCTTATACAACTGCGTCTTTGAAAAAATAAAAAAGTTACGACTGTTGAAACGCAAGGAGGCAAAAGCTACAAATATGTGCTGGTTATCAAGTACTTTTCAGGCCCGGGGCTTAAGCGGTTAATGGAGGTGGTTCTGTAATAAACAAATTTAAAACAGATGAAATCTGGGTTAATTAAAAAAAACGCATTTCTGTTGAAAAATTAATTTTTTTTCGTTGCTTTTGTTTTTGATGCATTTGAAAAACGTAAAGTCTGAACTCAGCCTAAGGCCATGTCCACACGGCTTATTTCGCAACGGATTTACGGCCGCAAATCCGTTGCGAAATCAGTTACAAACAAGTAACTGGCCGTTTTACATTGATTTTAATGGGAAATACGTGTCATCGTTCAGACGACACTTATTTCCGTTCCGGATTGCGGCCGCAAAAACAACGTGCATGTCAATTATTTCCGGACGGATTCACCAACTCTAATGAATGGGGATGGTTAATCCGTCGGGAAATCAGTTCCAAATACGTGCCACACTTAGTGGCACTTATTTGAAACTGATTTGCAACTGATTTCGGAACGTATTTACGATCGGCAATCCGATCGTAAATACGTTCTGAAATAAACCGTGTGAACATTGCCTTAAGGCATGTCCCCACTGCACGGGTTTTCGGCCGGTTTGCGGTTTTTCAGACCGCCTGAAAAACCGGCCGAAAATGAGCACAATGGTGCTCTATGGAAAACCCGTGCAGCAGTCCCCACTGCGGTCCGGCCGCAAAACATTGTGCTAGCAAAATCTTCCATCCGGTTTCCGGACGGAATCTGTGCAAGCCAATGTGAAGGGGGGAGGGCTTTTCTCCACTCCACAAACCGGCCGGTATTTGTCCTGTGCCGTGGGAACGCGCCCTTAAAGTTTCATATATTGGTAGGAAATGAGAAAAGGTTGCCTACAATACAGATACTGATGAAAGCCCTAACTGCATCCATCAGACAGACAGGTGGTCCCAGCAGCAACTTCTTAATGTCAGAGTGCGCTCTCTACCAGCGACCCTCCTAGTAGGATGCAACCTTGTTTGAGGGTCTGTTTACACACATACATTACAGCGTCCTGTATTTAAAGGAATAATTGCTCTTATACACATACGTCACCATGTAATCTTCAGATCACTCTTTTAGGATACGTTGGTATGCTCAGTATTCAAGAACAATTATTGTGGAGGGGCCCCCACACCAATGAATGTATGGAGCACAGAAAAACATACATGAGAAACCTCCAAAAAAGTTCCAAGCCTATTAAAATAATTATAACAATACAAACTCAAAGATAAGCAGGAGCCTCTCCCACACACACTATATCTAGGCTGCTGAGGGTATGGTGATGCCCGCAATCCCCTAAAAAGACAAAATATAATAGTAAGGCAACCCTCACGCTCTCTTATCTGGAGGTTATATTATCTTCTTGTTACCCTGTACACAGCGGGTGAAATAGGTAGTGAACCCGTCACCAATTTTCTAAGTAAATCTTTTTCTAAAGGTGTTATTGACATGAAATGAAGTTGGTAACAACCTGTCTAATCCATGCAAAGAAATCAAACCATAGATGTCCATAAATGATGTGTTATTTGCCGGCCCATAGACTATCATTACTAGCGGCGCGTCTACGCCGCTAAAAAATGATATGTCACTTATCTCCCCCCGCGGCGGATTCGCCGACGAGAGAGAGGAGACGTAATCCATAGTTCTCTATGAGAAATGTGCATTACCGTAATGACTGGGACGTATTCCAACCGTAATTTGCGCACTACGGCGCGTAATTACGGACTGAAATACATCCCATTTTAAGCCGTGTGAACATAGCCTAATAATGAGAAATGACACATGGAAAAAGTATAGAACGCGCTTACTGAAATGTATTTAATACTTTGTACAAAAGCCTTTGTTGGTGATGACCAGACGCCTCCTGTATGGAGAAATTAGTCTCTTGCATTGCTCAGGGTGGATCACAGCCCATTCTTCCACACAAACACTCTTCAAATCCTGAAGGTTCCATAGGCTCCTTCTACGAACTCTGAGCTTTAGTTCCTTCCATAGATTTTCTATTGGATTCAGCTCAGGTGACTGGCTGGGCCATTCTAGCAGCTTTATTTTCTTAGTCTAAAATCAGTTGAGAGTTTCCTTGCTTGTGTGTCTGGGATCATTTCTCCATTCAACCTTCCTTTATATGAAGTTTGCCAGTGCCGTATACTGAAAAACAGCCCCCACCATGATGTTCCCACCTCCACATCTCACTGTTGGTGTTTTGGGGTGATATGCAGCATCTTTTGGCTCTGAACATGGTGTGTATTAAGGCATCCAAAGAGTTCGTTAGGTATAGTCTGACCAGACTATATTCTCCCAGTAGTCCACAGGCTTGTCTAAATGTTGTCGAACCAAATTTAAACACACTTGAACATGCTTCTGGTTCAGCAGTGGAGTCCTGTGTGGGGAGCGTGCATACAGGCCATGGAGGGTGAGCGCATTATTTACTGTTCTCTTTGAAACCGTTGTAACTGCTGATTCCAGGTCTTTCTGTAGCTCTCCACAGGTGTCCTTGGCTCTCGGACAACTCTTCTGGTGATCTTTTTTTCACTCCTCTGTCTTGTGGGGAGCACCTGGTTGTGGCCGGTTTATACTGAGATGATGTTCTTTCCACTTCTGGATTATGGCTCCAACAGTGCTCACTGGAACCTTCAGTACTTTGCAAATTCTTCTGTAACCAATGCCACTAGAATGTTTTCAAACAATAAGGTTGCAAAGGTCTTGAGAAAGCTCACTGGATTTACCCATCATGAGATGTTTCTTATGTGGCACCTTGGTAATAAGACACCTTTATATAGGCCATCAATTTCCAGCTGATGTTTTTTACTGAGGGGCAGAATTGCTTTCTAATTACTGATATCAGCTGCTGTCACGACTTTCCAGGGATTTTGCACCTCTCTTTCTTCACGTGTTCAATACTTTTTTCCTGTGTCATTTCTCATTATTGCACATAATTTATGGACATCTATGGTTTGATTTGTCTGTGTAGATTGGATGGGTTGTTACCATCATCTGGTGAGCATTTCATGACCAACATAGTTACTTAGAAAATTGGTGACATTTTCAATACTTATTTCACCCGCTGTATGTTCTATGCCATTATGTTGAAGGTGTATACTGTTTATATTGAAAACTCCAAACATCAAATGTATTCATTGGTTTTAAGTATCATAAGCCAAGAATTATGTATACCAGGATTTCTGATAAAACACAAATGCTCAATATAAAGGGTATAGGAATGATTTTGGCACAAAGTAAAAAAAATTACAGATACTGCTTGTTAGTTTTCCATGTTAGAACAGGAAAATGTGGTATCTAATTTTTTACCTTACACCAAATTTGTTGGAAGAAGAACATGTATCTGTAATTTTTTACATTGAGCAGATGGTAAGTTCCTGCTGGGGTCACCCTTATCGGGGTGAGCGCTCCATTAATTGGTAGATAGGGATAAATCTTTTACCTACCTCGGGATTTTCACTTAATTTTTTTCATTTTGTTCATCACATTACAGAGGACTAACTTTTTTATTTTCCTGTCAAAATAGCCATACGAGGGCTTGTGTCTGAGTCAGGTTTTATTTTTTATAATAGCACATGGAGTACATATCTCAGGGAGGACTAAAAAAAAATAAAAATGCTACCACAGTTTTTTCTGATAAACATACTGTAATAACTTTATTCTACGGCTCAGTACGACTATTACCATAATTATATACGTTTTTTCACTTTTGCACAACAAAAATACTTTTTAAATAAAAATGTTTTGGGCGTCTTTGTGTGGCTTGTTTGTTGTAGGATGAATTTTAGCTCCTATTGGTACCATTTGTGGATACATAAGTGTTTTTGATCACTTTCTATTTTTTGGTCATTTTGGCATTATTTTTTACGCTGTTCGCCATGTAAGATCAATGTGATCATTTTGTAGTTTGGGTCATTACGGTTGTAGCGATACCATTTCTGAATAGGTTTTATTTATTCTTTTATTTTCTATAGATAGAAATAGTGTCAGAGAATTTTTTTTTTTTTTATCTTGTACTATTTTGTTTTGATCTTAAATTTTTTTATTCTTATTTTTTTAGTCCCACTATGGGACCTTACTTATGTACTGCATTACATGAAACCTGTCAGTGTAACAATGCAAGGAATCCTACTGTACCCTACCTCTTGGCAGAGCCTAAAAAGCAAACCAAATTCAGACCTTGAAGCCTTCATTACGTCCCCAGCTGCCATGTAAATCCATCATCTCCTTGGGAACACATTGTAAGGGATTTGCCTCCATCTAAAACCACTTAGATGCAATGGTCACTATTCACCTAGACATATAAAAGGACTAACCAGCTTGGATCTGAGGTATGACCACTTTTTGCCATTAGAGCAGGGTCCTGGCGGTCATCAGAACCGGGAGCCCCTGCTTCATCCAGCACAGGACACAGATGACAGCTAATTTTTGTCCTGCCGTCAAAAGACGTATTGTGGTCTTTAACCCCTTACTGCTGCAGCCAGTTCTGGCCCGACAGAGCTCCATTTTTTTTTTTTTTTTTAAATCTGACTTGTCACTTTATGCGAGAATAACCTTTTGACACTTTTACTTATCCATGTTATTCAGAGACTGTTTTTTCGTGACACATTGTGCTTTAAGTTAGTAAGAATTTTTGGTCCATACAATGCTTGTTCATAAATTTCAAAATGTCATGAAAATTTGGAAAAAATTTTAAAAGTCCAAAAATGCTTGCTTTTAAGAGTTATTCCACAAAAAAATAGTTTATAACTAGCATCTATCATATGGATACTGTGGGTTTGCATCATTTTAAATGTCTTTATTTTAGCGGGCTTGGAAATTTAGTAGTAATTTTTCACATTTTCAAGAAAATTTGCAACAGATTTTTTAAGGACCAATTCTGATGTGTCTGAGGGGCCTGCATGTTAGATACTTCCATAAATAACTCCATCTAAGGCAGTGTTTCTTAACTCCAGTCCTCAAGACCCACCAACGGTCATGTTTCAGGATCTCCCACAGAAGGCACTGACTATTATTATATCACCTGTGCTATACTGAGGAAATCCTGAAAACTTGACCTATTGGTGGGTCTTGAGGACTGGAGTTGAGAAAAACTGATCTAAGAAACTACACCACAAAGTAACAAAACAGTATTTAGGAAGTTTAAGTCATTAGGTGTACCACAGAAATTAAAGCAAAGTGGAGGTGAAATTTACAAATTTCACTTTTTTTTGCAGATTTAAAATTTTTAAATATTATACACTGGAAATCGGGAGATGTGACCAGAGAAAAGCCATTGTTCCGCCATTGTTTTTTTTGTGGACTTTTTACATTGTTTGCAATGCGGTATAAATGAGGTGATAACTTTACTATGGGGGTTAGTTCAATGATATACATTTTTTCTAGGTTGTTTTATTACTTTTACATAATAGAAATGCGTTTATAAAAAAAATGACGGCGTTTTTATGCCGTCAGTCTGACAGCCATAACTTTATTTTTCTGTATACGGAGCGGATTAAAGGCTTGTTTTTTGCGGTATACATAGCTGTTTACATTGGTACTGTTATGGGGTTCATATGACGCTTTGATTGCTTTTTATCAAGGTCTTTGTGAGGCGCTTTGAACAAAATACAGCAATCCTGGTAGTGTGTGTGTGTATATATATATATATATATATATATATATTTTTTTTTTTTTTTTACAGTGGTCTCCGTGCAGTATAAATGACATTCTAGCTTTACTCAGCAGGTCAATAGGGGTAGGGCAATACCCAGTTTGTATTTTCTGTTTTACTGCTTTTACACAATAAAAAAACACTTATTCAAAAAGGAAAACACGTTTTCGCATCGCCATAATCCAAGAGCCATACATTTTTTTATTTTTCATGTACAGAGCCATGTAGTGGCCTCCTTTTTGCAGGATAAGTTAACTTTATTGGTATCATTTTTGGGGTGATGAGGCCTTTTGATTTTTTGGGGGAAGCCAGGGTGAAGAAAATACTGCAATCCTAGTAGTGTTTTTTACTTTTATCATATATACTGTATGTGACAAGTTAAGTTTTACTCTTTGGGATGGTAAGCTTATAGCGATACCCGATTTATATATTTTATGTTGACGTGCTTTAAAAAAAAAAAAAAAAAAAAAAAAAAAAGTGTTTTTGTTATGTAAAGCAATATGTATGCATTGCTGGTATCAGTGATCTTTAGATCACTGTTACAATGGACAGCAGTACTGCTATCCATGGTAACTGCCAACCACTATGCCCGGCTTTGACTGAGGGCACACCGACGTCACACGTTATTCACAGGGGTTAATGTGTTTGGTTTTAACGGTTTGTTACTATTGGTGCAAAGAGTGTTTAAATACCTTCAGTAAAAATAGTTGTGATCAAGGAACCTGCGTTCTGAAACACATAAGCAAGTCGTACACGTCTTGTTCCTGAAGTACCTTTTTATGAACTATGTTCATTTCAATGTGACTATATAAAGAAGCTTTTTTTTTTTTTTTTTTTTTACGTGTATGGGAATTTGCTCACTTGCAACATTTTTGGCTTGCTCCGAAATTTTGATTTGATTTTCTTGTCTGCATGATCAGCAGTTACAAAGTGAGCTGCCCAGAAGGAAACCACACCCAGCATTCACTTTAAGGAAGCAAAGAGGGCTCTGACTATGAATTCAACATGGAGTGGTAAGCGTCTCTTATTTGCTATATCAGCGAACACATTTTTTTGTCTTGTCAATTTTAACAGCCTGGATAACCCCTTTAAAGAATGTAAGGCATAAACAAGAGTCGTGTATACTGAATGTGCACAGTACATAAAATGATCACAAGTTCATCTGAAAAGGGCACTTTTAATATTGGGATTCTGTTTTCCTGGTGGGACAAAACACCAAAATGTGCATTTCAATGGGCAAG